>JAOWBB010007798.1:0-107433 GCA_028565995.1 Ricinus marginatus | reverse complement strand
TACTAATCATATTATTCAAAAAATAAATCATTATATGTATATGTTACATAGACAGTTATATGTATAATTGTATGTGTATATTTATAATATATATATATGTATAATTGTATATGTATAATTATATGTATATATATATATTAACTGTATATGTTACATATACAGTTATATAAACAATTAGTTTATTATACATGATAAATATAAAAAGTAAGTCTTTATAAATTTTGTCCTTAATTAAAATTGACATATAGTAATATAAATCTCACTAAAATCTTATAATATGAGCATGTGAAATACGAAGCAAAAAAATATATAAAATAAATAAATATATTTTGTATGACTTACAAAGTGATATAAATTGTATTAAATGTTTAATAAAAGTAAAATAGCTAAATATTAATTAATAAAAATATTGTTAAACACTTCCGCTCAGTTTTAACTTTTAATATTAAAAAAAAAATCCCTTTTCTTAGGAAAGCTTAACCAAGATTATTTTTGCAAAAAAATCCATAGAAAAACATATGCCTCTTTTTGTGGACCTAATGCCCCATATTATCGAAACAATTAGTTTGTTTAGACCAAGATTTTCATACATTAAAATTTTTAGAAACTTCCATTTCTTTTTGTCTTTTTGTTGTAAATGAATATATACACAAATCTGTATAAAAAGCAGAAGTGTTTAACCGGGTCACGGGTCATCTGAAGTGACGTTCTTATTTATTTATAAAAAGGTTAAATTGAGTTTTGCTTAATGAATTTCACATTTCTCTGATAGAAATTGTTTCCCGACATGAAATGTTCATTTTTCGAGGTTACTTTTTTTTCAAGAGTGCTTTTTGACTATTTTAAAATGTTAAAAATGTGGAATGATTAAAACGTCGCTAACACATTTTGAAAATGTGAATCCTTAGATTATCGAAGCTTTTACTTCATTCACTTTTTTATTTCTCTTTTTATATTTCAGTAAATGCGCGATGCCTTACAAATTTTTCTGTTTCGTGAATGCTGACCTGACATTTTTAGTGATTTAATTTTTTATTGAAGCAATAAGAGCGTTATTGATGCAAAACAAAATAATTAGCGGAACCTGATATAGTAAATTTTTGGTTAAAAGTATAATCAATGCGTGTATAACTTACAAATCATTATACATAATGTATACTTATTTCAGAGTTTAAATCTGAAATTACTCTTTCTTGCGATCTTACAATAGCGTACATTTCTTGCTTTTGAAAGAGCGTGAGGAATATGTTGTTAGTTACTTTTCTCTCTGGTGCCTGTTATCGGATTCTAGTGTTTATATTTAGGTTAAATCCATTATAGCGGAAATCGTTAGACCATAGGAAATATTCCGTTGCTTCGATAATTATTATAAAGAAATTTGACCTGCATTCAAGGATTTAATGAATAAATAAAAAACAAAGTATCAATTACCTTTTCTATATTTTTATTATGCAGTTATTAGTATGGAACTAAACTTATAACATATCCATGCGAAGCATTCAACTATAAATAGATAAGAACATCTACATGAATTGAATTGTGGTTTCCTACTTATAAGACAAAGTCTGAGTTTGTGCCAAAGCGACGTGGGAGATGAGTCGAAGATGCGGGGGTTAATAAAAATAACCTACCTGAGGTCTTTTCGACAGTAAAAAAGCTGCAAATTTAAAAAAGATTGATTTATTAATTAAAATAAAAAAATAAAGATTCATTTTTCATTGGGATGTCTCCTATCATACTTCATTAATTCTATTGAGCAGTGATTTTAATGGATTTTATTTTGCTCTTGAAAAGTAATTTGCTTTTGCCATATTTTTTAGAAATCGACTTTAGAAAATTTTAAAGGGCTCCTAATTTATTGCTAATGTTCTAATCCCTCAAACAAAGCAATACGGAGGAAATTTAAAAAATGAGGTTTTGAGAAAATATGGAAATATAATTAATCGAGAAAAATGATTGAAAGTGTTTATTTTCCCAAGTCAATACAGTCTGGCGAAGAGATTGTTAATTTGCATGAACTATAATAACATTGTCAGATAAAACGTAAAAAAAATTACATTTGATAAATTACTGAGTAAAACTATCACGGTAAAAATACTGAGTAAATAAGTAGATTGTTGGTGCGGGGAGAAGAAGCAATGTAAAACTGCCTTTTTTTTATTAAAATTGTCATACGTAGAGACAAAGTCTCGCAAAAACTGAAAATATCATTATTCGAAAGCGTTTTCAAAATTTCTATTTGAATCAAGCAATCGTGGTGCATTGCAAAAATAGATCATACAGCAATAACTCATCGAGCGGATTGTCTAAGAACCTTTCACCTATCAAGTCTTATAAAAAAGGGAAAAAGGATCGAGGGAGTAAAATCAGCAACTTCAGAAAATCAAAATTTTGTTACTCGGGGATTTGACACAGAAGCGAAGGAAATTGCCAAGGCAGATGAAGAAAGGATTATTATCGACAGAAACTTTAAAATGGTCCCGCGATGCTTTTGGGCACCATAACCGCGAGGAAAAACTTTTCGAGTTGAAATATTGATTCTCATAAAATAATTTAGCTGTCGGCCTTACTTCGAATTAATTTTGGTTTTCCACGTTTCGGACTACAGTTCAAGAAATTAGAAGAATTAAATCTCATCCGTAAATTCTAATTTTACGTGGTACTGCCCACAAGAGGACCGGCAATTTTATGCTACAAGCGTTAAATATCCGCATACAAGTTAACAAAATTGGACATCGGACTAAGATTTATTCTGCTACAATAAAATGGGAGATGGCACGAGTCTGCAAAAGTAAATTAAAACCCCTGTAAAGCGACCAATTTTTTTGTAAAGTGTTATGATGAAAAAAGATGCAATCATTTACCGAAGAAGCTATAACCAGAAGAAAATGTAGCTATTCGAGGCAATTTATTTTCTTGCAATCGAGGTTCGCCAATGACATTGTTCCGACGTTTCCATTCTACAAAATTTAGATCCTTCCAACCTAACTAAAATTCTTCCATTCATTAAAAATTTGAAGCTGAGAGCTGAAAGCGAAACGAGGGAGACGCCCGCTGTTCGAAAATCTCTCATTCTCTTTGTTTCGATATACGGAAAGTCACAAATTATTTCAGCACCGGCCAAAAGAGCTCAGTTCGTCAATTTTCCAATGGACAGAATGCTGCGAAAATTGTAATGGGCAGAAAGCTTTCAAACGGGAGCAATCGAAACGAAAGTCTTCAGGTTCCAGACTGGATTCAAATTCGCAGCGTTGTCCGGGCGTAAAACTGCATCGTTCTCTGGCACAGTGTGATATTTACATTTTACACTCATGTTGAACATCATAATTATATAATAAAATTAGATTCAGAACCGAGTATTTTTTTCCAAAATATTTTCCGTTCACGTTCTCGAATATTTAAAATCAAATGAATTATAAGGGAAAAATACGTCTTGAATGAATTGGCATGTTAATTAAAATAATCTGAAATTTCCGTCACGATATTATTAACTCATTAAAACTCGAAAATTCACTTCACAAGTGATTATCTCTTCATTTTGCGCTTAAATCCGCAAAGAATGTTCCAATTTTGCTTGCACCTAATACATCATTCAACGTAAGGTTCATAATCAACAATCTGCAATCAATTCATTCGATACCATGTTGCGATTTTGGCAATATGTAGCTTATGTATTATACCGGATACTTTGCTTAGTCACCCGGGTATTACATCGGGACTTTGCTTCTCTTGTTTTCGAAGCCAGCGCACGTTTTCACCTAGTTAGACTGAACCGGAGCGAAATCCCTGGTTTGCAGACAAGACTTTGTTTTTTGATTTTAAACAATTACAAAATATATTTTTTTTATTACTCCCAATGACATCAGATACGTTCACAATGCATGTATCAAGAAAATATTTTGGAAATTTCTACCGGTTTAATTTTGATGCCGACAATGCACGTCCGTTTTGAAAATTAATGAAATTAGATTCAGTTTTTAACGTAATTGGCATATTTATATATTTATACAAGTTAAAGATAATGTCAGGCATATTAAAGTAAGGTCCGGATTTTTTTTTTGCTGGTGCTATTTTATTAGAAATTTAAGAGAAGGCAGTCCATCGTTAAAATTAATATTTAAAGCATGCCCACTGTAATGAGTTATTTATATCAAGTATTAGAATGGTGTGATTATCTTTTTTATCTGAAATTACAAGCCACTCATTACGCGTCTCCTGCAATTAAATACCGAGCTGTCTGATTCATCATAAAGCGAATGTGTAACTAATTCGTACCTTTTTTGTCTTAACTTTTCCCTTTTTAATATTTTCGCTTTTTTCAAATACGGAGCCGCGTTCCAAATGTGAGCTGGCAAACGAACAATTTTGAAAATTACCGCAACATCATGTTTATCTCTTTTCCATATTCTTGTGCGAAACTACGTTGAAATTTAGCCCTGTTTCGGATATGTTGACGCAGTCTTATTTGATATACAGTTTAAGATTCCTTTATGAAGACATGATCCAATTCCGTATAGCAGCAGGGCAGCTCATCTACCTAATTGATGCGCCGATATTCGTAGGAATGCGGAACCATTTCAAAAGTTACGAAGCAATGTGTGGCCCCGAAAGCCATTTAAAATGCCGTTAAAGCAACAATCTCGGTTATTTTTGAATAATAATATCATTAAATTTATTTAACATAAATAAGAAGGTTATTATCATATTTATATTAAATACTCGAGGTTATGTTTTTTCTTATACAGCATTCAACATTATCTTTTTTTCAGATACTTCATCCATTTTTTTAAGGTGTTTAGCTTTATCCGTGAGATAGTTATTTATATCGCTTAGCTAATTCGTAAGACAGTTATAACTAAAACCGGGATGAAATTGATTGCTCTATTAAAATTATCTGTGCGGCGTATAAGTCTGAAGCATCTGGCTAAATATCTGGTGGTTATTTTCAGTAGCGGAATTGTTAAATAAAAAGCTACGGATTCATTTTTTTTGCAGTTAAATTAATCATTTGACACTGCCCCATGTGATAGAAAGGTTCCGCCGAAGGAAATCAGAATAAATGAAGCTTCGAAATAAAATATACTTCCTATTAAGAAGAACTGAAAATGAAATATTTATAAGGCGCTCATGAAAATAGTATATTTTTGATTTATAAATATAATTTAATGCACTGGAAATTTTTACTTAGCTTTAAAGCGATATATTTCCCGAGAATGTTATTCTCGCAGGAAATAAAAAAAAAATAATGTACAGCATGTTTAGCAGAATAATATTGCAATTAAATTTCTCAGCTTTTGTTTTCGATATATGTATTTGTCATTTTCAACCCTTTATCGGAGGGGTTATTATTCTATTAGAAAATATTAAATATAAAAATTTTATAACGATTTTTATTGTGTAACATTTAATGACGACGCCAATTATAATGCGGAATAATTTTGCGCATTTAGCAATTTCAGTATAATCCTGGTAATATCTGTAATGAAAGCGATGTAATTTACTAAACTATCTTTAGCTTGAGTAAATCTTATTGTTTAATATGCTCATGGTTTTTTTCATTTAAATCGTTTGGAATTCTAGAATTTCCTGTGATTAAAACTATATATTTTATATATATATATATATTTTATTGCAAAATAAATTTCCATAAAAAATAACTATAAATGATTAGAAAATGCCTGCAAATATTTTTTATCATTGCCATCTATTTAATTTTCAGAATAGCATCTTTCAGACAGACATTGAGTTTTTGTCATTGAGGTGTAGAAAAAAAAATTACATACATATTGTTTAAAATCCATATGTTATATCAGTATTGGTATAATAAATCTGTCTTTATATATAATTTAATTTAAATTAAACTCAAATTCTAAAATATCAGTATATTGCAAAATATGGATCAAAATTATATGCATTGGAGCCATCAAAATGCCTTTTTCTTATATGCATACATATTTTAATTTTGTATCAAATAATTAAGAAGCTTTTATTTATAAGTTGCGTAAAGTATATATATATTTTGTATATATGATGGGATGAAAAACTAAATAAAAATTCTTAATTAATTTTAAATCGATTAATAATAAGTAGTTTATAAATATATTACATACACATAAACATACATAATAATAAAAACATTTCAGTGTATTATACATATTGGTTAAATCGCTTAAAAATTAAAAAATTCTGTTGAGCATTAGCAGCTGAGAGTATACAGGAATTTATAAATAAATAATTCATAAGACCTTTATGAGGCCAAGGTATGTTGGGAGATGTCACCCCCGGGTCGTCGAGCTGTTCGGGAAAAATTGAAAGGCGATGAATACGGTTTGGTGCATTTGATGATTGCGATCACGTTCGCAGCCGTTTTACCAAAGTCTCAGAACTTTCTTTCTTCCAGTATTAATTTTCCCAGTTTTTTGTATGTGTCTTCCAAAATCAGCACTTTTTAGTTTCATCATCCGCATTTCCTTTTCCGTTTCGTATTTCTGTATCGAATTTAAAGATGAACGAAGAGGGTTTTTCTTTTGCCCTACGGTTTTATTACTTTTCACTTCTGTTACTGTAATTTTTCATGCATAACGATTCATAAACATTCTTTCATTTTTATTCCTCTTTTTGTTCTATGCATAATTTGCGCAGTTTTTCATTTTCAAAATCGACTCAAAGGAAAATCAATTTTCCTTTTCATCTTTCAATAAATTAAAAAAATTTTTTTCGCCTCTTTTGGTTTGAAGAATGATCTCGCGAATAAAATTTGAAAATCAATACCTTTCTTCGTATTCTCATAAGAAACTGACAAGAATACATCAAGATTTATAAACCCATAAACATTTGGTTAAGCTTTTAGGAAGTTTCTACCATGGAAATGAAATTCGTTCCTTCTAGCTGGGAAAAAGCGGTATGAAGTACTTGATCTTCTATTGATGAAAACATATGCATATTTAGATAAAGATATCAATTTTAATTTTTATAAATCTTAAAGTGGGAAAAATATTTTAAAAAAAATTGCCTGAAAGAGGATAAATAATGTGCGAAATCGGTAAATGTCATCGTATTTAAAAATGTTTTTAAAATACTTAAAAAGAAGATCCAATGTTAAAAGCTAATGAACTTGCTTTCTTTCAGGTAAGCTGTATTGCAAAAGGATTAATGGACTTTCACCTAATTCAGAAGAAATACTTTAGAGATATGATGTTTTTCTCTTATGATAAATTTTTTACTTTTAATATTTCGCATACTTCAATAAAAACCAATTTAAAAATTGACTGTGTTACATTTAAAAAGTATAAATCGTTTATTAAAAAAAATGATGAAATCATTGAAATCGTGGATTACTGATGTCATCAAAACTTTTACGTATCAACGTAATCTGTGATTTGAATCACAATAATATGTGTATATAAGAAATTCATATTGAATTAAATCTAAACTGTTCCCCTTTTAATTTTAATAATTTATGGCTGGTTCACAATAAAAATCATCATTTTTATAATAAAATTGTTTTATTGTGAATTTCTGATCAAAAATCTTAATTTCTCAAATGCAATTTTTACAGCATACTTTGTTTTCTGTTAACGTTTTAAAAATTTTAATTAAAATTTTTAATAAAAATTAAAATAAAAGTACTGAATTTGAAAATTTCTTTATTTAAAAATGAAAATAATTTACTAAAAAAAATTTTTTTTATTGCAAAATAAGTCAAACATCAAAAAGCAAAGTAGTGTAAACTTTATGCTTTTATGATTATTCTTCAACGGTAAAATGTTCAAACTCAGTATTAGGAAAACACGAATAAATTAAATATATGTATTATAATAAGTAATAATGACATTAATTATAATCACAGCAGGCATGGTTTATACAAAATTTTCCTTTGTTGTGACTCTTCATATTTAGTTTTAAATTAAGTCAAAGGGAATATATATATGAAATATATTTCAGACATACAAAATAAAAACGAAACGTTACAAAGAAACTTTTCCTTAGAATTTAATTTTTCTTCAATGATACATTCTTTATGAAATATTTTCCAAAAGATAAAGGAAAATGGCTTCGAAAATTTTTCATATTAGCCTGAATGTTGATAATATGCTACTGAATGATTGCTGTGAAACTTGATATAACTCGCCATGGAAAAAGACTAAATATTTTCATTTTTGAACATTGAACATTGATTTGGTTAATTTCCTTGTTTTAAATAATAACTTAGAAGATAGGAATTTAAAATAAACAATATTACGAAAAAAATTCCAAGTAATAATCATTTGCTTGAGGAATTCGATAAATAGATGTTTACTAAAGAAAAGACAAAAGTAAATATTACTTTTTAAACAAAGTAACGAAAACGTTAAAAAAAAAATTGATCAATCGACACCAACAGGGTTTCTTAAAAACCGTTTGGAAAAATATACAAAGTCATGGCTTCCTTTCGGAGGCCTTTGTAATTGGGTTACATGAAACTCATAATGATTTAGGCTTTTGTGAAAATTTTTTCCAATTTGCAGAAGAGAATGAAGAATTAATTGAAACACAAATTACGAGAGCAGATATATCGGGAGGGCAAACAATACTGAATAATGTACACTCCAAATAGTTATTGATTAGCGTTAAAAATAAAGTGCGAAGATTAAAGACTTTTGCAAAATTTGACTGAAAACACTGATTTCTTTGTAAAAGCATGAAAAATAATGCAGCGTACAAGAAAACAGTAAAAAACTTTTGAAAAATGAAGGTAGACAATCACATTCTCTGAAATTTGATTCACAAAAAAAAATTAAGATTTTAATGAACAAATTAATGACTCTGAATACATATTTAAGCTAAAATACTCGTCATTATGATCAAATTAAGAAATACGTTGCAATTTACATCAATGTATATATATATATTACAAAGTTTCGAAAGTCAAAAAAAGTACTCCAAATTCTTGCACGAAAGAACCATGAGAATTGATCAAACAATTATTTACGTCTGAGTACAGCATACTGCAATATTATTAATATGTGAAAGACAGGCGAAAGCTGTGCATGAGAAATAAAGCATAATCGTTATTATTAATTTTTTTTCACTCTCATTTTGTGTTAATTCATCAGTAACAATGATCTTGGTACTCCTCATATCTGCAACATAATATATATATTAACACATTTCTATTATTGTAGTTAAAATAAAATTTTTCCTTTAAAAAAAGGAACTTGATATTTATTTGCTTTTTCTTGATATTCTATGAATGAAAATAGCAATTAAAAATTTACCTTCATTTTGTTGTAATGTTTTAATTTAAACAGGAAAAATAGTTGGAAATGGAGATTTTAGGAAGCTCAGACTGGAGGATCAGAGTTGGCAGACATTCTGGAGAATTTTTACGGTGATTGGCGATCTAATGAAGTTGGAAGCTTTAAGCAAATAATCAAATGTCCCATTTCGTCGGGATTCGGGAGCAAATGCCATCGGATAAAAGATTCCAGTCAGTTTTTCGTTTCTACGGGCTCCTCGGTGCAGGAATATTTGACACCTCAACTTGGAGGAATTCACGGTTTCTTTTCGCTGAAAGGTCTGCAACTGATTCTCTGTCGGGAATTTCGGATCTGATTTAAATTTTAAATAAGAAAGGAGCTCGTTTCGATTAAGGAATCAGTAAAAGGACGAAATTCCATGACCGGGGCGAAGCTTTGGAGAGAATCTTCAAATGGTTAAAGCTACTTTTTCCAAAATCCTTTGGCGGCGTCCTAGATTTTTCACAATCTGTGAGGAACTTTAAAACGTCAAGGCTTCAACTTTTTAAGCTTAGATTTTCCACTTGAAAAATAATTATTCAAAACTCTCATTTTGGTCCCGTGAATTTGCCTCATTTTCATAATGAAAAAGTAATTTTGTCGACGATGACATCATGAAAGTTCGCTCATCAAAGAATATTTACTAAAGACAACGAATATATCTGCGAATGGTTTTCATGCTACATTTAAATCTGGGAAATTAATTTTATGTAAAAGTTAATCTAAGGCCTGCCTTTCCGAAAATTCGAAATTCCTTCCGCTGCCAAATGTTATTCCAAAAATAAAAATTTCAGTTCAAAAAAAAATTCGTTTAAGTGCTGAAATATTTGCTTTTCCAACATTCCTCATTGATAGCCTTTTTCTGTGGCCTGTTAAGAAATCTTATATTCCAAGCCTGGTTTCTCCAGCAAACAGTTTTCCGCAACTCCAGTAACATAATTTTTAATTGGTTGCCCTTTTATTTTTATTTCATTATAAGAAAGTTTTTTATTCAACATTGAAATCACTTATACATTAGCTTTATTCATAATTGCGAATATCGATTAAATTTATCGGGCATCGTAAAGGAATATATAAAGTGCTTAATTAATTTCGAAGCTGAAAGTGAAAGCCTAACTTATAAACTGCATAATTGTATATATATATATATATATATTTTTCTCATTCGTCGAATATTTAAATGTTGTAAGATTCGTTAAATTATTAGGACGTTGAAACTTATGTACCTTACGTTTAAACATGCGATGCAGCAAATTAGTTTTTCGATCTTGAAGCAGCAACTCGCGCTGATAGATAGAAAAAATAATCCAGTTTAGAATATAAAATTTATTTTTCAGAACGGAATAAACTGCAATTGCAATTAAAATTCAAAATCAGACCAGCCGTGTTATTCCATTAGTGATTAAAAAACACGGTATTAGTTATAAAAGTCCGGAAAAATGGTTTAGATTTCTCATTTACCGGAGAAACGAATGGGAAAAGAAAAAACTTATTAGATATTAATCTAAATCCATTTTTAATGAAAATGAATGAGACGTTTGCAAATCCCTTTTCAACTGGTTTTAAGATTCTTTTTATAGTTTCTCCGATATGCCAGGAATTTTAGTTGCCAGGGATAGAGAAAATTGTAAAATGACTGGCGGTGCAGCAACGCCCAGGACCATCCTCAGGCTTCTTCCATAAAACAAAACCAGTTCCCGGCTCTGATTTTTCTGAAACATTCACCCGAATTCTCATAATTATTCTCTTAATTTACTTATACAGCCTGCAGGTCATTTCACATGAAAAGGCAATGTATGTGAGAACCCAAATAATTACCTCGATCATTTTATGTAAAATATAGGGAAAGAACGACTGGAAGATGCTCGGAAGGTAATAAGTACGGGAATCGGAGCAGAAAGGCGCATAGGCCGTTAAAGCAATCATTTCAAATCGTCCGAAGTGATCGAAACCAGGAGAGACGAAATGAGTCAGAAACCAATAAAAAAGGCAAAGGAGAAATATGGTTTGGAAGACCTCGTCCTGTGTTATCAACGCGCAAAGGGAAACGACAGGAATCTGCGGGTGAGCCGCGGTCTGGATTGCTGAAGCCCTTTCTTGGCCGTTGATCGGAACCATAAAAGCAGTCTCAAAAGTGCTTGAATGGCAAATAGGGCATTAAATCAGGCCGCGTTACATCAACCGGGAATGGGTTGGTCAGATCATAAATTGGTCCAGAGGAGGCGCTGTTCGAATCTCGGGCAGATTCGAAACCGTGTTCGCAAAGAAAGATTTTTGGAACTGGGTTCGTTAGGTCGAGTCGGAAAATATATTATTTTAGACGGCAAAAGATTTACCTCGAGGAAGAGTTAATTGCCCACATAAACAATTTTAGAATTATTATTATTTTATTCTTATTCATTTCGTAATTGATATACACGCACCTTTATTCAATTTTAGGATTATTTACGTTATTTAAGCATTTACATCCGTCATATTTTTAATTTTCTAAATTAAATTTATTCTTTATTTTGGTGTATATTCAAATTAGTGGAAATCATTGTCAGCGACAGCCCCGGTTATACTGCAAATATTACACCAAAGAGCCAAGCGACTTTTAGCTAAAATGTAAAACTAATTTTTAGTTCAATCATGATTTATCTGATACACCCTGTTGTTCGTCCACTCTCTGTTATCATCGAAAATATAAGAATGTCAGGCGAAATAAATTTAAGGTTTACCAACCTTCGGCAAAAACTTCGCTTCATTTTAAAGACTGAATGATAATCCGAAAACTGTTTTAAAACCAATGCAGAGAACTTGGAAGAGCGTATTAATAGCGCAATGCACGTATCTCGAGTATAAATATTTACTTTGATAACATTGTTATGAAAGTATTAATGAAAAAGTCAATGACACGGGCGATTTCTTTTTTCCGAATCTCGAGCTGCTCGGCAATGCAATTCATCAATCACTGTCGGATAGGTGATAAGTCACTGCCGACGTCGCAAGCAACATGAGTGTTAAGCCCGATGACGTGAGTCTTAAACGGGTTCTGAAAACATTTTCAATTGGCGCAATTCATCGGAGAGCGGGAACAGGAAGGAGCCTTTGCATTTGGCAATTTGCACCTTGTCAATTTCCAGGGTGACGGCAACAAAGCCGACGCAACGAGAAAGGATCGGCGCTAGGAAGCGTCTCTTTCCTTCCTTAATTTCCCTCTAAAAAATGCATAAGCAAAGTGAAGGGAATTACCGTGGTGCCTGTTTGTCTGGGAAAAATGTCTTGGTTAGGCAAAACTTTCGGAAAAGTGTTTCCCGGGCCCGGAGGCCCAATTCGCTCTCCTAATCCATCCGTCATACTAACTAGAGTTAAACTGCATTATTTATGCATGTAGTTAGCATGTGTTCACCTGTTGCAGTGAGACCGAAGAAATGATCCACGATTCCTGTTCCTGACAGAAGTCGGCACGTTCCGAGTGTTGTCTCCCATTGCGTTCCGCGCACTATTAATCGGCAATTGACCGCATGTTTACCCGAAAACATTAACGTGCTAGTATCAAATAAGAATGCATAAATATGACAGGCTTTCATCGACTTCGCCCAACTTTTTATTTCTTTCCTTAATGAATTTTCTGCAATTGCATTTAAATCGTCATTTTTTTTACTTAACGCTTCCAAAGCAATTTCAACGTAATTTTCACATTCAGCAGCAGAATTTTCCATTGTCAGATTAATGGATTTCATAATTCTAAAATACGAAATATCACCGAGGAAACGTGGAAAATGGTTGCCACAATGGAGGTGTAATTTCTTGGGAAGGTTCATGCGGGCATTGCAGTCGTAATAAACTCCTTGAATTGGGGATGAGACAACGCTCTAAGGAGATCGCAGTCTCTTTGACGACCTGCGATGGGCACATTTGCAGGTTCGTCCGCTAATGAGCACTCGAATTTCGTCTTCCTTTTAAAGATGCTGCCGCACGTTGAAACTTCAAAAGACCGCTCCGAGATTTCGATTCCTGCGGGATGCCGCAGTACACATGCCTTCTTCAGATTTGTCTCTCGTGAGCTCCGATCGTCCGTCGGATAAGTGAAAAAAAATGCTGTCGACAAAATAACTTTACGTTCCGGAGTTCCTCTCTCGTTCGTTGCTGGAGGAGTTTGCGGTTTCCGGTGACGTTTTCGGTTCCACGGTTTGTTCGTTACTTGACCGCTGTATAATAATAATATTCCAGTGCGCCTGCCGAATCCAGAAGTGGCGCCCTCGACTTCGGACCTACGCTCACTGCAGGAGATATTCCGGCGGAGGATCATTGTTTTCGTTTGCTGTCATATTAATTATACCGGTACGTTCCCAAGGGATATGAAACCGTTTACAACGTTCTGATCATTATATAATTTTCATCCGCACCGTTATTGGTTTTCCCGTTCAATCCATTTTGAGTGTAATTCTATTTCGCTCTTCTTGGATATCGATCCTTATTATCCGAAGCAGATTTTAAGTGCGCGTTGAATATTCAGAGTCGACTCCAATGTAAGACTGTTATATATATATGTTATTTTAAAAAATCGTAACAAATTTTGTCCCTCGAATTGGATTTTTTCTCGTAATTTCGACTGGTTGGGTCTATCCGAACGGTTCCTGCTTCGGTAAAGCTCCTGATCCTCAAACCATCGATTCTGGGCGAAACACCGTTTTTCGGAATTTTTTTTTTGTGATTCGGGATAAAATACCTTACGTGGGCTTTGGAGATAGAAAATTTATGGAAATCATTAACAAGATGGAGATTCCGCAAAATCGTGAATAGAGCAGCCACCTCTGAATTTCAGATAAGCAACTTTCTAAGCCTCATTTTCCGCCTTGGTTGAATGTCACGTTTTGCCAATGCCATTATCTGGCTCCTTTTTCAGCATATTCATAGGTGAAAGATTCAAAATGGGGTTTAACTTCTTATCACAAAGCAAATACGTGTATTAATTCGTTGTCACGCGGATGTGGTTGAAGCTCCTTTATTGCTATAAAATACTGGATTTCAAGCAGCAGTGAATAATGGCGAAGATATTTAGGAAAAAAATTTGAAAATTGAGGGAAACAAAATTTGTGGTCTTTGCAAACGGGAAATGCGGTTGAAAAAGCTCCGCATGTTCAGCGCGGGAAAATTAAAGTTCTGCATCATTGCCCGAATGAGGCATAAAAGGAAAAGGATATCTAACATTGTAAGGCATTTAGCTGAAGACCCCGCGGGACTGGAGTATTTGAATGCAAACAAAATCAAATCTGAAAATGGAATTTAATGCAATCTCCGAGGACTGTATCAAACAAGTTTCTCAAACTTGAACCAGTTTCATGCATTGGTCCAGAAGACTCTTTGTTGGCAACATAACAGTTAGGATTGCGTCCTGAAATTCGCATTGTAGAGGTGAATTTACACCAAATACATCTGGGTCATCCGTTTTAGGGGATTCATGAAATATCACTTCACACATAGGACCTCATAATATGCTAATTGGGATATCGAAAATAATCTTTCTTATATGCTACTTTTATTGATTTTTACCTGATCAATCTAATGTCACAATTAGGGTAAAATTCATAATTTTTAAGAAAGTCCTAATCGTCGGGTCGCATCCGCGTTTAAGTTGTAAAAATTTCAAATTCACGAATTAAATAACTGATGTAATAAAAAGAAGTTTGTACACGGAATTTTACTGCGCCTTATCCGAAAAGCATCGGCACGACAAGTTAATGATTGATTTCATGATTAATCTGTATTTTTGTTTAAAACATGAAAAGAGAGGAAGTCAATATCCAATAGTTTTATTGATAAAACAATCTCATAGAAAAGAAATATTTCACATTTAATGTCAAAAACTGATATAGGATAACATAATTCTTTTGGGAAAGGAAATAATTTTTAGTTGAATTCTTAGCAAATAACAAAAGTTAAATATTTTTCCATGGATATTAAAACTCAATTATGTCCCTATGTTGTCCACGAAATTTAAATAAATATTTTATAATGATCTTAAGTACTGGTTCTTTATTATTGTTACTTACATTTCAAATCTAATTTTATCTTTTGTATAAACATTTCGATATTAATGTTTATTTTTTATTTAGAATCGTCAGCTTTTAAAACATTGAGTAAATGAGGTTTAGGAATAACTATCTTCTTCGGAAAGCTCATACCAAAAATAATTTATACATTTTACCTTTTTGGAGATTGCATTGCGTAAAAATTTTCTTACTACGATTCGGAACGCCTCAGCAACTACATCAGCTTAGAAAACATTTTCTAATATCTTAATTCCATTAATTTTCAGATAAAATTCATCACGCGTAAAAAGTGTAAGTTATATGAAAGTTAAAGGATAAAAACGCTAGTCCCACAGGTTTCGGGAAAGATTGACATGGATCTGGTGGAGGGATGGGGAAGTTAAAGAGGGCGAGGGAGGATTTTCTATAATCATTTTTCATTTGAGCAATAAACGAAAATCTATTGAAGAAATTGTATTTTCGGAAGCAGTTAAAGAACAGGTTTCCGTCTCGTCGATTATTCCCGGTGCATTTTAAACGATTCTGTTCTCCCTATCTCCATATTACAATTTTGAAATTGGGATAGTCAAGTATCGTGCTAAAAATTTGGTTACCATTTCCGAAAAAGAAACTCATCTAAATGATTTTAATCATTAGTTTATTGGTAGAGGTTTTATCCATAATTCCTGTTTTTTTAACGGCGGATTAAAATCTTAGAGAAGGCATACGATTGTGTGATAATTTTATTAGCCTGAAAGGCATTACCATTATATGTATTTATTTAAATATTCCGCCAGCCTAATGGCTCCACAAATATTAATTTCTTGGAGATGCTAAATTTAAGAAAATATAACCAGAAGATAGATGCCAAAAATAAAGCGACATATAACCTAAGAACTGCAAGAATGTGGCAGTAGACGAACTTTGTAAGCTAGATTTAAGTAAATTTTCCTAATATTGGTATAAGTAATCAATTGTGATTCGAAAACATTTTTTTTCAGCATTGTTACTTTCCATACAGGAAGAGTATGAAAAAACTACATTGGCATGTTGTGTAAAAGTTAAAGAGATTTTTTTTATATTTAGTACAGAGGTGTGGTTTCGTGGTTCTGGTGCCATCTATAACAAAGACCACTACTTTATATTCCTTTATATTAGATTTTTCCCAGTGATAACTCAACTATATTTTACTCAAAAAGCTTAATTCTAGATTTTTGAAATTTTGTTTTTTACCGTCAAAAATTGATCGGTTATTTTGATTTATAGCAATTCTGACAAATTTAAATTAGTCCATCTAACGCATTTGATCAGCTTCTCCCGTAATAAATGTATATTCCGAATATTCAGTTTATAGTTTCGTTACCATATACGTTAACACTACCGAATCATGGTTTAACTACACTTTAAAAGTATATTTCAAGACTTAGTAATAACTTATAAAATTTTATGACGTACAAAACGCATTGCCTTCCAGCTAATGCTGCACTTATATGAGTCGTGATATGCATACAAGCACTTAAACGGTGCTCCATAGAAGGTGAAATAAGTGATATTGCCTACGGAAAAAAATTGATCACTTTTTATTTTTTTTCATTATTTTTTATTTATTCATTTGCTTATATGCGTAAATAAAAAACAATTTACAGACATATATTCCGCAGGTTTGATGAAGTTGTTTAGATTGGCGGTTAATACTGTGTCACACATAAATTTAGTTGTTTAATTAATGTGAAATACAGATGAGAATTAGTTAGTTCACAGTAATGGAAATTTTTCAAAAAATTATTCAAGTCATATTTTTTGTTATTGCTTTTTAGTTTCATTCATTCAAAATAAAAAAGCTTTCTTATGTCTAAATTCGTTTACATCAATGAATGGTGCACGGATTAGACGGGTCAGTTTTTTGTTACGAGAAAGCAGCTAGATTCGCGAAAAAATTTAAAAATAAGGGTCTTTTATTTGCAATATATTTAAGATAGTTAAATATTAGAAAAATTATTATTCGCTTTACTTATTTACTGAAGGTTGCATGGTATTGAGGGCTTTCCAGGCATCCAACTTGGTGCTTCTCAGCATTTAATAAATTCTTTTTCTTCCAAAATTTTTCTGATTTGTTTTAAATAATTGCAGGACCGTTGACAATTCAGTACGTTTAAGTGATTAAGAGCAAACTGAAATGTATATGCAGAACTATAACATAGGTTTTCTATGTTTTGCTAGCAGTTTTTTTCAAATTATTTTCTCTTTAGAATTCATTTTTTTATTTTACTGATATCAGATAATTAAAAAAATACTTAAATCAGTTAAAATACACAATTCATTAAACTTAAAAATTATATTTTCTATTCTTCCACGGTTTCATTGCGACTTGACGGAAATGAAAATAAATCCCTGTCGAAGAATATTAGCTTTTATATGGTAGTTCACTATATTTTTCGTACTGTGTAAAGTTGATATGCAAATTCTCAATTCTTTCATTTCATTTATTTTCACCCTTTATGAACACAAATTCGCCTTTTAACTGTAAATTTATTCTGTTTAAAATTAACAAGTTTCAAAAATAGCGATTTTAAATGCACGTTGAATTTCGGTGACGGCTGAGATATATCTTATACAATACGGTAGAGGATATAACGTCGTTGGATTATTTGAAACGTTATTGGATTAAATGCGAAAGTATCAAATTAAAAAAAAGATATGATTAAATATGAAGAATAGGAAAAATAAAACATGAATGATTAATTCTCTTTAACTATTGTACATCTGTAAATCACGCTGTAATTGTATTAAAGCTAATATGAATGTACGTCTTATTCAAAGCAGCCACTTACGTACTTGTACTACCAAAAGATTTATTAAAAAAAAATTTTTGTAAATTTATTTTCCAATAAAATTATTAAGATTTTTATTTAGGATAAAGATTTTAACCACTAAAATTTGAAGTTATAAGAAATATATATTAACAAGGTTAATGTCTAATTCAGAAAGTATCATTATTAAACAGAAGGTCCCATGAAAAATTTGATTTCATAGCTTGTTTATGATATTTATTATAAAAGCGTTATTTTTTCATCTTTGATATAATAATAGTAAAATTATTTAACATGTTTTTCGGATTAAACATTCAAAATCTATGTTTTTGAGTTTTTCCCAGTTGCATGGATGCAAAGACTTTGTAATGAAAATGTATGACTGAACATGAGACTTTCATATCCATCTAATATCAGGCCAAAAATTTAAACGGATATTTACCGAGAAATTTAAGTTAACTGATATTCATCCAAAGAACAATCATTATTCTGATAAGTACAGCATTTTAGTGATTTCTGTTAAGATGATTGATATGTTTAGAAAAAAATAAAAACAAGCGATTATTAAAATTGTAAAAGCTGTAAATTCAAATCTATCAACGTTACAAGTTCAAGAACCATAACATTGATGCCAAAGAGAGCATGTTATAAGGTGTTATGATTAGCAAAAATTTTGTTTGTAACGTATACTAAATTGTGTAACTTAAATTTTCAAATAACTTTATAAGCATTTCAAGCAAAGCAAAGACTTGTTAAAACTACAATAAAGCTCTAAGAGAGGTAGCTAGAGATGAATTTTTCATTCCCGAGTTTTGTGTCCGTTCAATCAATTTATTGCTAACAAATTTGGATACAGTTGGAGGAATTGTTCCTCTGAAATCTTTCCGACATTTCTTTTCGACTATAACAGATTTCATTTCCAGCTACATAAATATTAAACTCAAGGGGAAATACTCCAACCGTTTAGAAAACTTAAGAAATTAGGGTTGATAGTCCATTTTGTCTTTGGATTATGACTATTGCCTTATCCCTTAAGAAATGAATGGAAACCTTGGAGGGTTTCTCAATAAGTCATATATAAAATATGTGAGCAGTAAGATCTTGTGTTTACCACGTGACAATGGGATGTAATGATAAAAGCTAGAGTAAAGGTTTGAAAATTTTCATCTTCCAGTGTTTCCAAAAATTCGATTTCTTTAAGAAATTACAGGAAAGAGCTTCTTTTTATATTTTAGCTGGGAAAAAAAGAGAAAAAAAATTGAAAATTTCCAAGTTTTGGAGATATTTATGGAGGACTCCTTTTCCAAAAAAAGATATTTCAGATAAATCATTTCCACTTTCAAATCAATTTTGAAAATTTATTCTTCCCCGAAAAGAAGAAAAAAACCATCCGAGGACTCACAAATAAAGAACTTGACAGACTATTTTCAGCAGAAAACGCAACTTTAACTATATTGTTGTTGGTTGTTTTGCTTGTAGTCAGATATTTTTAAATGTAGAAAATAATTCAATTGAAATTCTGAAAAGCGACATCAGCAACTTTCGACTTCGAACAGAAAATATCTACTAATGAATAAAACCACCCGAACCTCGCAATGGATACATACATACATACATTTATATAAATGTAAGTACATAGATTAGGGTTAAAAAGTAAAAATAGGCAATATTTCCTGGTGACATCACCTACATAATGTAATGTCTTTGTCTTAAATTTAAGCAATATAAACCAGTAATAAAAATGGGAATATTCATATTTCTCGGATGCTTCTGTAAAATGAAAGTTTTCTTTAACTCTTTTTGTTAAAAAAAAAAAAAATCTAGAATGCACTGCAAGAAAGAAATCTAATTTTATAACATTTGTGCATAAAATCTATACACAAAGAGATAGAACTATTACTCGATAAAATGTAAAACCTCAGATTTTGTTTAAAAATGAAAAAATGGATATATTTGACGGGTATGAGCAACAGATTTTTAAAGCCTATTAAACTCTCTTATAAGAATTAATGAAATAATATAAATCGACCTTAAACACGCGAACTTAAATTTGGACTTTCATTTAGTTCTATTCAATGTCCTAGCAATGTTAAACAATAAAACTCTTAGTAGAAGCCAGCTTTATTCGTTTTTTGGGCGGAGAAGAAGTTCATAGTACTTGCAAGATGAGAATTTCAATAAGAAAATTTATAATTTTCCTTCTTTTTTGCTTTCCATATTTAAAAGATAAACCGGATGACTTCAAATCATGAAAAAAATTAATATATCCTGATGAAAGTGAATTCAATATAATCACTTTTTTAAATGGAAGTAAGTTTATATCATCAAATAGGCATATGGTGAATCAAAAGAATAGATATTTGAAAAAAGATAAAAAAGTATATGCTGAGAAAACAGATTCGGGGACAAGCAATTGCTCATTTCAAAGAGAAAATAACTTTAAGATCTGAATATTAACTGAAATTATATGCGAAATACAAAATAAGACATGAAGCAATAAGACAAATAATAAAAACTAAGAGATGCTACACCATATACCGAATTTGTTTTCAAAACTAGTGAAAATTGAAGATACCGTCTCTTAACTTGTTGGTACATGATATTTCCGAATACGTTAAACTGTGTCAGTTTCTTTTTACTCCGCAAAAAATATAAATTAATTATCTCTGCAAAATAAATCCTAATAAGCCAAATCATTACTGCTTTTTATACACATACATTTCGTCGTATGAATTATACATAGTTTTTCACTCGTACGAAAAAACTCCTTCACTAATTATCTTTAATCCTTTTGAAATTGAAGGAATGCAAGGCAATTCAATCCTCAAAAAAGTCATTGTTACAGAATTGTACTCTTACATTCCCTTCATTGGTAAAATAATTTAAAAATAGCCAAGAATATGTGAATTTATTTTTCTAGCATTAATGAACATGAAATAAAATTCTTTATACGTCTTTATACATTTCTTTCTCAATTTTCAAATTTTTATCGAACTAGTGTCTTAATTAAGGAGATTTAAAATCAACATTAATTACCAGAATCAGCATTACAGCATCCCAATCGTGCAATTCAGTATCAGTCCCGAGATCAGAGGTTTTTTTCTTTTTTTTTTTTTTACTTATTAATGAAAACAAAAACACTTTATTTTCGTGGCAGTTTTCGCTATTCACGACAAATGAAGTGTCTTATTTCCATCAAAAATTTCCTCCCCGTTTCGCAAACACTAAAAATTAAAATTAAAATCTTTTTAAAAAGAGTTATTGAAAATTAAGAGTCGCCCATCGCGGCCACTGGAAAAAGTCTTGCGGAATTGGATGTTTCTGCAAATGAGTAAAGGAAATGGGGAATTCATGCGAGATATTTCACCGAGTTCATTTGCCGTAAAGAGTTTGGCTTCCATTGGAAATTATACGAGTTTTAGTATTCCGATAATTACTACAAATTAATTGATTCCCTCGGCTAAGCTTGCGGCTCACTTTATTTGAATGCTCCCCGTCGGCAGTGACGAGGACAAGCCCAACGGGGCTGAAGTTTAAACGAAAAATTCCGCGCAAAAATTATCGTGCGCGGACCAGGGGCAAAGTTTCCTTCACTTATTTTTTTCCAAAGAGATTATAATCCTTTCCGAGCCTTATATTGAAGAACAGCCGAGAGCTAGCTGGATTAAAAATTCTAACATTTACACTTCGTTAAAAATCCCAGCTTGGCTCCAGTTATTTCAAAGAATTTTCTTCTCATCTTTAATCAGATTCTGTGGAAAAATTTCTTTCATCTTTATTCTTCAAAAGTTTTCTGAAAGTTCCTTTCGCCCCGGGTTTTATTTCTTTTATTATTTTGCATTGTCTTTCCACTGATCGTTGGGTATCAAAAATGAACGAAATTACCTGTCGTTGTGTTAAGGAATGCCTTTTAAGAGGGACTAAAAATGCGAATGAGATGATGTTTTCCGCTGTCTAAGATATCTCTCCGAATTCTTAAAGGCTTTATAAATCTACTATTTCAGTTATAATTAGTAAATAAAACAAAAAGAATTTTTTTTTTTTTTTATTCACATCATGGCATTGGTCTTTCATTTGGAGCTTTTCTTTCTGTTTCATTTTCGATTCATTTTATCTGCATTTTTAAAAGATATCTTCAGTTGCTTTTAATCTCTACATCATACGGCTCAGTTCTTATTGCTGGCATGATTTAGGAAATTCATTAAGAAAAAAAAATGCGATCTGCCATGTAACTTAAATAAATTAAATTATAATAAGAGGATGAATTAGTTTCACGGTGCTTTTAGTTGGATTTCGATAGAATTAAATTGTGCTCCCTGACCATTTTTCGACCATAGTTTTAAAGATTGTCTGATGGGCAATAGTCAAAAATCAGTTCTTGCTTCGCAAACTATAATTTAATGTCTATCTTTACCTATCAACAATATCTTTTAACGGACAATTTAAAAGGTCATAATTACTATGTTCTAACCTCAAATCTTTCAGAAGGACTTATGTGTTTTTATAATTATTTTCAACCGGTTTCAATATCGCATTCGTAATAACATGATTCACTTAATTTAAGTTTTTGTTTAGTTTATAACGATGAATCAAATTTTTACGATATTATGGGCTTAAGAAATTTCACTGGAGAAACCGGCAAAGAAATAATAATCAGCATATGATGTCTACTAAGTTAATGACAACTAATCGAAAGCTAAAGGATAAAATGGTAATGAGAAATCATTCCTAATTGAAGAGGCCTCTGAAAGGATCATAATGTATCATAGTAATTATGTTAAATTACTTTTAAATTGTCCCATTAAAAGATGTTGTTGATAGATAAGGATAGACATTAAATTACATTTTGCGAAGCAAGAACTGATTTTTGACTATTGCTCATCAGACAATCTTTAAAACTTCCCGAATTCGTTTGGGGTTAGTTATTTTGATTGTTTTATAACGTTTTACTAAAACATGAAAAATAATTTTGTCATCTAACAGATTCCAAGCACATTTTGTTACCGATCGATTTTAATCAAATGTAAAGTTTCTTGCTCAGTGAATAGCATGATGAGGACTTGATGTCGAAGGAATTAGCTCAAACAACTGGATAAACAGAATTTACGAAACTATTCATTTTTGATATTCAATTTCTTCATGAAGTGTTAAACCTTTCGGTGGCAGCAGCAGTAAAAAACACACGTAACTTTCGTTCTACATAGAATGTCTCTAATACTTTGTTTATAATGTTCTTGCAAATGAGATTAGCCCAAAATTTTTATTCATTTCAAGACATATTTAGAAATTATATCTTATGAAGATATACTTCAAGATATACGTAACGTATTAATTTTGTTTTTTACGTCACATTCGAACCACATTTTTTGCCATTTAGTTTTATACAGTAGCGTTTTGCTTATCTTTAACTGTCAAAATCAGATATCTCTGGAGCTTTAGAATTATATACCTGTTTTATGTCATACCATTTATACAAAATTTTAATTCCCCGCATTTGAAGTTAATTTTTTAAATAAGCCATTTACCAGATTAAAATTTTAAATGCACATAATTCCGTTTCGCGATTATTATTTATTTGACATTTTACCGGAATCGAGCTTTTATGTATTAATATGTTTAAGAATGAATTTATTTAAACGTAAGAATGCTTCTGAAAATGGATAAAGAATTTTTCGATATTTTTTATATTTTTTTATTATATACCCTTTTTATTTATCCCATTATATTATATTTTCAAATATTTTTTTCACTATATTAAAGCGGAAAAAAATATTAGAACATGAGGAAACGGAAGATTGTTTAAAGGATAATCAGGATGAAGTAGAATATGTAACTTACAAAAAATGTAATGAATGGAAATTGCAGTTGAAATCATTCGTTCAATTCATCATCAAGATAATGAAATATCGTTTTAGGATAGATTCGATAAAGATAAGAAACTGCTTGCAAATATCTTAATGCACATGAACGCATGCAGATGCGCAGATTTTATAATATCTATTTGCTATTAAATAATGAAGCCTTTTTCCTTATGAAATTTGGTACTGCTCTTTATACGGGAAGATGCTCACGGGACGGAAGAATAGCTAGCTCCTGGTAAATCCCAAATGTTAAAAAAAAAGATGAATCGAAAAATTAATCGGTTCCCACCTAAAAATGGATGAAGCTTTCAGACGAAGCACCTATACACCCGATTTATTTAAATATTTTCTTCTCTAAACTGAGAAAACACTTATTTTTTGCACACAAAAGAAAAATTTACATAAACGAAATGAAATTTAATTTAGCTCCCTAAAGGATTAAAAAATGCTTATATTTGTAAATCATTAAAATATTTCGTCAAGATTAGGAAACGAGAAGAAAGAAATGAAATATAGAAAGATTATATTGGATTTCTTTATAAAGATATGGAGAATTTGGAATTTGGAGAACTGAATCAAATAATAAGGGAAAATCCGTCGCGCATGTAAGCAGAGGTAACACAAAGGTGGAGGAAAAGGAAAAAGTCGTAGAAAATGAAAATTTTTATGAAAAGAGAGTTAAAAAAAATTGTTAAGACTCGAACGTCTTTTATGCGAAACATATTGTTTAGGGCTCGATGACTTGTTTTTATGCAATGGGGAGGAAAATACAGAAGAACTGGAAGTCATATTAATGAAAAAAGTTTAAAATGTTGGAAAATACTCATTGCAAACGAGAAGTAAATAAAATAGGGGAATATGGAAATTGAAAAGGAACTTGAACTTGCATGAAGTTTAAATAAAAGTAGATTTTTCAAGAAAGGAAGATGACACTTGGAATGTTCTTAGGTGGCATCTCCCAAAATCCAGTTCTTGCGTTTCAACATTTAACTTTGACAGAAAGTCTGTAAACAGTCGGGACTCAAAATTTTCGGACTTAAAAAATCCAGAATCTGAATTTGAAAGAACATTCCCCTCATGTGAAAATTAAAAAATACTAATCTAAATTTATATAAAATTTGGTGCTTTTTAGGTTAAATATGTCTTCTTAAATCTGACTAGATGATGCAGTGTGTAATTTATTACAAGAAATAATGTTTATTTAGCGCAGTAGATTTTCTATACATGTGAGAAAGCGTGATTGTTTCCAAAAAGTATTGATTTGGGCGTCCTGAAAATGCAAACAAAAATAACTGAAGAAATTAATTAGAAAACTACTGAACTTTGTAGCTTCATATGTGATAGTATAAATCAAACATTTTCATCAAAAGCTTTATGTTTCGTTAACATTTCCGATTTATCCATAGCAATAACGTTAAATGGGCTAATTCGGAAGATGTATTGCCTCAAATTACCATACACAAAGCAATATAAATATGACAGTTTTGTAGTCATTTGCCTTTGGATAATTTACTGGATGTTAAATTTCTTCAACGATTGCAAATATCTTATGGAACGGAAATCTGCAAAATCTTGGATTACTTCTTTGTCATAAGGGTTTGAAAGAATTTTCTTTTCTCATTTTAATTTTTCTTCTTAAGGATGATCTTCAGTTTAACCTAACGAACAAATGTTCCATACTCTCTCAATGTTTTGTAAGCTAAATAATTTTTTTTATGTTTGTCGATGAAGAAATCCTTATAAATATCCGGATAATGTTGAATCCCTTCCTACTTCATCCCCTGTTGTGGGATGAAGTGAACATAGAAGGAGAATCCAGGTTATCATATCCATATATGCAACTAAACTAAAAAGATGAGAAAGCAAAGTATAAAGAGCACAATAGAAATTGAGAAGAACAAGTGAGACATTCTGCATGAATATAAACTAGCCAATAAAATGTCAGGTTATGATTGTAAACTGTTACAGTGTAAGGATTTGTGGTTAAACGAAAAGCTCTCCAGCAGACTTCGGTGAACTGGAAAAAAAAAGGAATAATCGACAAAGAAGAACAGAATTTTAAAGCTCCTGTGTGACAAATGATTTGACGTAAGAAAGAAATGGCAGTTAAGAAATCCTGTAATGCTGTCACACGTAACAAGAATATGTGAAACTGTATGGAAGATGCAATCAGTGTAAGCAGCAATATAATATGCAGTCAATACCGTGCTCGTGAACTAAGGATTCGCGTGTTGAGAATCGTCGAAATATTTCGGTGAACATTGCAACAGGAAGCTCCAAGGAATACCTCTGTTGGAATAATTTGAATCGGATTTACTGTAGAAACAGTTTGAGCTTGCTGACAGCGGCGTAACGTGCCTGATTTTTTGTTTTTAAGAAAACGGGATCATTCAGTTTAGCAAAACTGGTGGGACTCGAAAGCAGAGAAATACCGAGGAATCTGAGAATCTTAGGTAAAGGGCGATTCGGACATGAACTTACGGCTGAGACAACCAAGATTAGATGATGCGAAGAACATCATCGTGTGCAGCGTAAAATTTGATATTGCTGATCAGCGCATTTCACCTTCCCCAGCAACATCTCTGTAAATTAAGGTTCTTTGTGGAGAAAGACCTCCGAAGATCCACTCGACGAGGAAGTACGTATCGAGTCGATGCGGATGGAGGATGCTAAAATTAAAGCAAAAGCCGAGGAAAGTTTGTCAATACAAACGAATACTACTAAAAAATCAAAAATTTGGGACAGTAAGAGACAAGAGTGTAAATACGCAACGTGTTTCTCCTGAGAGCAAAATTGTAAAAAATACAATGTAGATAGAGAATAAATGTTTGACGAACTCGACGCGAATTTACGGATTGATAACGTTGACAACAGCCCATGGGCGTCAGCACCCGTCTCCAGATAAAATAGAGGAAAAACCGTAAAGAGTATGGAGTTCGACAGTTCCTGAACGAGCAGGAAGTCAAATTTTACATGTAGACAATGTTCGAGCTCATTCAGCAGCGTTGCTGGTGATCGGTTAAAAATTGAATTGGTACAGTTTCAGTTTTTTGGATCTCAGCACAATATTCTGGTAAAGTAAATCCGACTGATCGAATTTTCGAGATCAAAAGTGAGAAATTCGTCAGAAACGTACCAAGTGATTCAACAAAAGCTTGATCGAGGAAGTAATGTTTTTATCGAACACGTTTGACACGTTTATACGACTTGAAATCGTTTTTTTGAGAGAGAAAAAAAATGAAGAATGGGACAAGGAACAATAAATGCAGAGTTTCGCCTCGTATCGATGGTAGCGTTACAGATATCTTTGGGTCTTTTGTACCAGTAACAGCAAATAAAGGGAACATATTTGCTCACGCATAGCCGCTGGAAGGCTCAATAATTGTTAAATGAGCGCTAACAAATCTAAAAATTAACCGAAAATAAGATTTAAAACATGTACCTAGTTTAAGAGGTTTCAGAGAGAATCTGACAATACTGTTGAATGCACTGTAAAAATTAAATGTTTGAAAGATTTTTTTGAATGTTGAAGATTTCTAAAATACTAATGCATTTTCCTGTTGGAATAAAATCCGGGATCCATTATTAAGTGCTATTTTTATTTATGGAATATAAACATTATCAATATTCGTCATTCGACTGTGAGAAATTCCGCAGAGGAGGCAAGATTAAGATCTCTCCCAAAGAGTAACGTTAAGTTAAGGTTAACGCTGTAAATATTTTTCCCAGCAATGTGAAAGGTTTTGGCATTCTTTCAGCTGAAGGATAAAGATTTTTCAAAGTGAGGAAAATATTTTTTGTATACTTTAAAAACCTTTTTTTTATTCCTTGTCATTATAATTTCCATACTGGCATCCATTTGCCATATCCACTCTTTGTATGTGGTACATGGTACAATTTACAGAGATATCCTGCCTCGCATTTTAAAATATTTTCACATCTAAGTCTATCTCCAGAATCTTTTTTTATAAAACCTTTTTATAACCAGTTTATCATGGTATGTTTATTTTTGAAAAAGTTTTGTATGTA
Source organism: Ricinus marginatus (assembly GCA_028565995.1). Lineage (NCBI taxonomy): Eukaryota > Metazoa > Arthropoda > Insecta > Psocodea > Ricinidae > Ricinus > Ricinus marginatus. Next base: position 79,438 of record JAOWBB010007798.1, on the reverse strand, counting down.
AGGGGTGGAAATTTCTTTAATCAATTGATCAATAGTGGATGTCTTCACTTTATTTTAGGTTGGTGCTTTTTTGTAACGGAAAAAATTGATTCATTGAACTTAATAAAAAGCATTTGAGATTTTTCATGGGAAAAAACCGGAATGACTTAATAGATAACAAAACTTTGTGCATAGGGCGGAAATATACTTGCATTCGCGGCATTTAATACAATTTTCAGGAATTCGTTTGCTTGATATTTGTCTAAATTATATTTTGAAATAAAGAGGAAAAACTAGGAGGATAGAGAAACTGTGGAGCAATCGTCTTTCGCGAACTAGCATAATGTAACATACCAAAAATTTTCCAAATTTTAAGTGCCTATAAAGCGCACAGTACATGGAAAATAACAAATTTTATTTCGTTAAATTTAATATAAAGCTAAGACATAGTCCTTTTCCATGAATTGATATAGACCATCTTAATTGGCTATTTTAATAAATTCTGTCGAAATCAAAAGGCTTTATGTAACAGATCCAGTAATTGCAAATCTATAATTTGGTATGCTAAAAATTTTAAAAATCATAATATTTGGTTAAACCAAGTTTGCAAGCTTCTAGAATATACCCCAAATTTGATACCACGGTTTTAGATAAAAGTTTTACATTAGTTATTTATTATTTGAACATAATTCTATTCAGCTATATTTTATTATATTTCAATAAATTCTCAAAAAATACAATATAAGAGCTTATGGTATTTATATTAATATAGGTTATATAGAGATCTACGTGAAAGTATTGGCAAAAAAATCAGTGAAGATTCTATAGAGAATTGTTCAATGAGGCAGTCACTGGTTGGAATCTGTTGATTCCGATTTTTTTCCAGAAAATCAAACTCGTAGAGCAAAAGATACAAAAAAAGAATAATAAATCATTATAAGCAATAAAACTGTGTTTTCGTGAAACTTATTGTCCCATAAACAAATGCTTTTATGGACATATAGAAAAAGCTAATGACCTTAAAATTTTTATAATTCATCGTGAAAACTCTTAATAATTCGTTTATTGTGCTTTCAGTTTAAGTGAATTAATCACTTAGGTGAAAGAATTGATTCTTAATGAGCATCTTGATACAGTTTTTATCTATTGTTTCCTGCAACATATCTTACTACAAGGTGAGCTTTTTGAACGTTTGAGTGTGAGAAAAAATTCTACATTATAAAACTGTCAGATTTGAATAACGTGTGAATCTTACTTCATTCAAAGTAGATTTTATAAAACAAGGATATAAAAAAAATTAATGAATTAAATATCTGCTGAAATAAATATAAATGCAAAAAAGGGACGATTTGAGTATACCGAGGCGAAAATTAGATTATTAACGCCAGTGTTTTATTATAATATACGGGAAAACTCTGTGATTTTAATAAACCCTTAACTTTCAGAATGTTACCGAAAAATATGTCGAATTATTTAATTATTCTTTTTATTGTTGGCGTTGCGGCACGAATAAATAATAAAAAAAAATTGAGATTTTTACATTTTATAAAAAAATTTCAAAAATATCAAGAAGCCTTAGAAGATCCGAGTTCTCGTAAATTAGAGCGAAGACAGGTTGAAAAAAAACAGATTTGAGTAAAAGTTAAAAAATTATATTTCGTTTATTTCACTGGTGGCTTCTACAGTTTAAATCTAATTTAAATGTTCAAAGTTTTTAAAAAAACGTAATTTAGCTTGATGACTTTAACATCTTAAAGTGCTTAAAAAAATTATTTCTGTGCCATAAATTTAATATGATTTTAGTAAATATCATTGCTGCTATTACTAATTATTTTCATACATAAAGTAAGCCCTGTCTGACTGAGTCGTCAAAGCAATAATCCAAATATCGCTGACGAAAAGGCGAAATTCTGAGGATAGCTTTCTTTTGCGATACGGTTATTCAGAAAAAGGGAATTTTTTGACATTCTGCTCACTAAAAAGTTAATGAAATAAGATTCCTCGGATTTTTCCGTGTTTTTTAGCTCCTGCATGGCAGAAATGGCATCTGGTTTATTATATAAAAAGAATCTTCATACAAATGTATAAAAATGATTTTGGGATTTCGTTTTAATTGCTCGGTGCTCGGAATGGAAGAGGAAATACAGCAAACGTGTTTTTCCACGTTTCATTTCATCACGCATACATGTGCCATGAAAAATAATTAGAGTGTAAGAAAAGTAGGTTTGATTTGACTTGTTACAGATTTTTGAAGCTTTTTGGTCTTATATGATAGGTTATATTTAAATATTTCCGATGCTAAGAATTTATTATAAATCAAAGTTTCCTAAACAATTTAAAAGTTATATTGTAATATATATTTTATTTTATATATATATACACCTGGAAATATATCAAAAAAATTAAAAGATTTATTTTAAATACATTGTTTAATTTCAAAATTGACGATTTATTTTTTTAAAAACCATATGTAAAAGTTTTTACAGTTTCTTTTTCATATCCAAGTCCAGTTCCACTGTAAATTTAATTTGAAGTATTGTCATTAATTTCGAAAATGACAAAGGGTTTTTTCTTTATTGTGTAAATTTACAAAGAAAGCTGAACACTTGATTTCTTAACGTTGCTTAAAATCGAAGGATTAGAGGTTCGCTTAATTATACAAGAGTCTTGAAAATGATTTCTTACTGAGTTAACAGGATGATTCGGAGAGGAAATGAACAAGAGGAGTCTAAAGAAAATTAGTTAAAAATCGGATTTCGGGCAAGAAATGACGTTTAAAACTGAGGGTATTTACAAATAATTAACTCATATGCTTAGAAATAAGTTAACAATGAAAAACCGGTTTCAAATACAGTCAGCAAAGGAAAAATTTTTTAAATTAGTCGATGGGAAACCATTATACCATTAACAACCATTCTCTCTGAGTAAGTTAATTTTTTTTTTAAACTCGTCAATCAATTCTTTTCATCCTTTCAATGTTCATAATTAACTAAGGTAGAGAATTTCAAAAATAAAAAAATTTTTTCCAGTGAAAGCCGACGAAGAAAAACAATATTATTAGATAAAAGTTTATTAAGAGAAATAAAAAAAATAAACACCGAGAGCGATGCAGTGTGGAATTTGTATAAATTGTAAATGGCCCAACAGGGAAATAATGGGACCTAAATTAATAAATACTGGGGAAGCATTAGTTTAAATTTATATCCGATTAAGTGTATATATTTTTTATATTGCAGTTATGCAGTATTTATTGGTTTTTGATAGCATCATGCAAAATTTTTCTTATTTCATGTGATTCCTGGGCTTTTTTCTGCGCTAGAATACGGAAACTACGTGATAAACATGATCAAGACACTGGGCGTAACTCCTGGATCATAAAAATCGAAATGAGAGCAGATCTTTAAACGGGCTAAGTCAGAGACAAAGGCTAATTCTTCAGGAAGGTTCTCTCAATCCGAGAGAATTGACCCCCGGGAATTTTTTTATTCCATTTAAGCAGAAACCGAACTTCAGCATGGTCAAGAGTTAGTTCCCAGATAAATATGAGATTCCTTTGTGCAAGAGCTTATTTCCTGCGGGTTTCCAAAAGTCACATATCAAAGGTTTTTTTTTTTCCGCCTAAAAGATGGAAAGAATACAGAAAATGTGGAAAACTATTATCCCTACCTTGTATTCCTCAAGAAAAAGAAGTTTTGAGGAGCGAAATCAAGTGGGGATAAACTCTTAACTTCTTAAAAATAAATTTTTTATCTTCTTTTTCGAGTGAAAACTCCTCTTACATATCCGATGAACGATGGCAGTAGACACATCGATTCCAGCACCTCTTTCCAGGATCGACTTTATTATTCGCTTTCTGAAAGGACGGCGATCATTTTTTTTTCCCAAATAGAGCGCCTACTTGATTTGGCTTAAGGTACATCAATCCATCACCGAAGAATCTTTTATAATGGTCGCCTTTTCGGGAAATTCGACGGTGCGGTTAACCCGAAACCTCAGCGGAACGCTTGGAACTTCCGTTTCCGTCCGACTTCCGCCGAAGATCCCCGGAGGCTTCTCGCATTTCGCGGGAAAGCAAATATCCCGCCATTGTTCCACCTACCCGGATATGCATTTTCGGTCGGCTGCACTTAATTTTCCCTTTCCTTGCAAGATTTTAGTAAAATTGCGATGATAATTCCAAATTCGAGAATTTAGCTATTTTGTGGCTTATTGTGAGATCTTTACATCCGTTTCACATGTGACTTTCGTAACTGTTATATCTAGGAAACATTCGCTTCTTAATCATATTTGCCGTTCACCGTGGAGTAACGAGAAGTCATGTTTCGGGTTCTTTAAGTCTTTTCTGGGATCTCTATGCTACTATCAAAGTATACTCCTCTCAATATATAATTACGGTACTTTGCCTGGAACAATAAGATTCATGATACTGACTATTTGATATTGATAAAAGCATGTACTGTTCTGCAATCAGCGACAGTCTGCACACGAGCTGTACAATTTAGTCTTAATAGGACAGTTTTTTTGCAATCTCAGCTTCGATTGATACTGTTTTCTACTAAGTGCTAAAATAATATATTTTAGTCATTTTACGTTTCGTGTTTTAAACAACTTTATCAGGAAAGGTTTTTTAAGCTCTATGTTTCCAATGTTCTCATAATAAATTAAGTTTCATCAGGTAAAAAAGCTTTTCCTGAGAATCTATTTAAAAACCAAAATTTATACGTTTTGGGTAGCAAAACAGGGCAACATAGGTAAAATGAAACCGGAAAATTTTGTGGGAAAATTTTCTCACGTCCTTACGGTGAGTTTCAGCGCATCATCAGAATCAAATTTTTATCTGGTGTGCCAGATTTTCATGGATTTTCTTTCTTTCGTTTGTATAAGTTTTCGATTGTCTTTGGTGTAATGGTTTTAAAATTGCTCGAGAGTCCTGAGGCGCAATTCATTTGCATCGTCGACTTTTTTTGCTTTCTACCTGCATCTTTAAGCTAACACGGGAGAAGGCGAAACGATTTTTGTTAGTATATGTTGCCTCTTTTTATGTTTTCCTATTTTAAAAATATTTCAAAATTCTTTGCCTTAACTCGTAACCTATATGCACATCTATTCTTCGTTATGACTTTTTTTTTCAATTTCTTTCCTTTATGTAGAAATCTCATCTCTCTTTTTTTGCAAAACCCCTTCTTTTTTCTTATTAGCAAAGAAAAAAATCTTACCGCAACTTCGTTCACTGCATTCGACGCTTTTCATACCTATTTTCTTTTATAAGACTGACAAACGTAAAGTTTCATGGTGTCACCATACGTAAGAAAGTCGATGTCATGGAGAATATCTGAGAGCACAACTGCCACTTTTCTAGGTCCTTCGCTACCGTACCAAATTATTTCTTAAAGACGGGCAAAGTTGATCAGGTAAAATGCCGCTTGCTGTGTATTACCGATGAACTTTCCTAAAGTCTCACCGATGGTTGAAAACTTAGGTTTCGCGTGTGACAGTGGGAAACAGAAGTCGTGGAAAAATTCAGGGATGCCGGACGAAGTAAATCGGTCGGATATAATTTACCTTCGCCTGACATTTACATCATCTGAGGCAAAATACATCATCTGGAGAATTCCTGTAGAGGTAATCTGGAAGCCAGACAGGGCTTACGCAAAATGTCGATGCTGAATCTAGTCTGAAATAACGATGGTACCTCGCCATTGCATTTGGTAACGGGCAAAGCAGCGAAATTTTCAATTTTCATAGTTTTCCTTAGATATTCGTATATCCTGGTCCAACTGTTACATGAGATGTGTTATTAAGCTCTCTTGTATTGACTATCTGGTTTCTTGGCTGTTTCAGACATTTGATTGTTCCAAACGCATGTACTTGCTTTAAGCCTTTTCCTGCCATTCTTCATAAATTTTCACCAGGTCGGAAACGTGGTCATAGCAACACAGCGCGTAACTGCATCAATTGTAATATACGCATAGATATGAAAAGATGGAAAAGTAGAGATAAAATAAATTAGCGAATGAAATATACGAATGTATACAGACTTAGTTTCAGTTCCTTTTCTTTTCCACAGACTGATAGGTTTAAATAGATATCTGAGATACAGATGGATAAACCAAATGTAAAATCGATAATGCAAAAAACTGGGAAAAATTTTTAATAGAAAAAAAGTTTTCTTTCACTTCTTTTGAGCGAATTGAAAATGAGCGCATCAAAAACAATATAAAATTCTCTAACGTGGGAAAGCTGCAAAAGTTCAAAAAAATGTTAAAAACTCCAAAATATTCTGATATAGGGAGCCCTTTATATCATATCATAAAAAAAAAAATGAAAAATTTACCTGAAAGGAATTTTTTTTGCCACATTGAACTTAATGACTTTTCGGTCTTTGTCATTTGATATGGAGACCGCCATCCATGTTCACGTACATATCCATACCTTACCCATCAGATCAAAAATGAACCGTGCAATAAGTGAAAAACTAATATTTTTCTTGCACTTTGCTTTTTGACATCTTGATTTGCAAGACCGAAAACTGCAAATACCCTGTTAGACTTTATTGTATGACTCTGAAACTTTTTATCCTTGACAGCTTATAATTGTGATTTTTTACCATTTCTGCTTTGCTGCTTACCAGAGGCTTACGGCGTAGCAGGTAAGCGAGCTCATTAAAGATTAATTTTAAAGCAAACCACACTTTGTACATTTTTTTTGCATTTACACACCTGTCACATATGGAGAATTGAATGATATTGAAATAAATAATCACAATGAATGCCAACATTCTCGCTGAAGGTGAGGGATGATGTTCAACGCAACGGAAAATTGTTGCCCTTATATTTGATGTATACGTTTACGTTTTATGTCAAAATGTCACCTTCCCTCAATGTTCTTCTGATGTAAAAACTTTGTTAAAGATGAAATGTTTTTTAATAGTTTTTTGTATATCTAGGCGTTACACAAAAATTTATATTTATGGTTTTTCAATTGTAAGTAATTATATAGCTCAGATAATATTTCCTATGATTCATCCAATGGTGTATAGAATTTCTTGAAAAAGTGGGCTCTTCTGTTACATCGATATCTGCTAATTTATGTAAATTAGCTGTACCTGTTTTGAATGTACTGGGAATTCATCACAATTTTCTTCCTAAGTTTTCTGGAAAGTATTTTCCTTTTATCATTTCGTTGCAATAAGTCCGGGGTGTTTAATTATTTTTGAAAAAATTCTATTTTCTGTTTATTGAAAATTCTGAAGAATTTCATAATGCTTGTCAAATTCTGCGGAGCTAAAACTCATTCTCCGTGTCAAATAGTTCCCGAAGTAATTTTGTCCAGTTCTGAGGCTGATCTTTATTTTCCCGATACTGGATTCTAGAACAAAAAACCATCAAAATTTCCTCGACACCTTAAAAAAATTAAATACTCGTTCTTTGCTCTCAAATAAAAGATATATTCAAAAACTCGTTCTCAGAACCTGACGTTCTTTATTTATTGAAATTTTAACATTACCAAATGTAAAATAATCAAAATTTTATTCAAACACCAATATCTTCTTTAAAAGATTATTTTTCAGTTTCAATCAGTAGGATATACTGCTTCTGAAGGTTAGAATGAATTCTAGTCTTCTAATTCTAACCTCTGTTAGACGACCGTTCATTCTTTTAGTCGACGATCCTAATAAGTGTTACACTTCTGCACTCAATCCTTCGCGGTTAACAAGACATGATGGCTCAAATGAGTCAGCGTAAACTCAACGCTATGTACAATGCCAATATAAAGCCACTCCGAATCATACTTTTAATTCCCTGTCCTTTTTTCTTTCTCTCTGCACTTGTCTAATTTCACTTTTGCCACATATCGTATACGCACATGTATACGCACAACACGATCTCGGCTCAAAAACGGAATCGACCGCATGCACTGATACATGTAACAGAAATGTTGCAAATTTTATTTTATAATATTGCCATTTATAGGACTTGGTTTAAAGAAAGAAAACAATGGTCGGTGATCCGCAGATTCACGTTTTTCGTTTTCTTCTAAAATCATTCCCATAAGTCTAATTTATTTGGAAAGTAAATATTGTTAAAATTTAAACGCCCTTCCCCATGAAAAGTTACGAATCAATTGGGAGCCGAGGATTCCTATTGTCGGAAAAATATAACAAAAAGTCTGATTTCATGGGACATAACTAATGGATTTTCAATAGGGAAACCTAAAAAGGATTTTTCCCCGCATAAGCTGGCAGCATTTTGGACGAAATCCGTTAGAATCAGACGGTGATTATCCGTAACGTGCTTTTATCTCTTTTTGTGAAAATAAGTAACTTGTATGCCCTTACGTAAAAGTCCATTTGACCTTCTTCCACAATTCAGTCTCTGGAAATTGAATTTAAAAACTGTTACGTCCTGCCAATTTTGATTACGATGTTACAGTTAACATTCAGTGTTCGCCTTATAAAAATATATTATATCTTAAAAATAAGGTTGTGTATAATTTTTCAGTAAGGAGCACCGCCCCGAAAGGGATACCTGATGTGGGTATTAAAAGTGACTCACTGGAAGATGACCGCTCAGTTTCCATCTAAAAACGAGCGCTGAGGTCTGAAATCATCTTTATTCCTCCGTGTTAATTCATTTTCCATATTTTTCATATTTACTTTTCCAACATTCAACCTTCGATCTCTACGCGGTAACTGGCAGGGCAATAGCGAAATATGAAAGTAACGTTTTACTCGAGAATGACATAACGAACTTGTACACTTCACCTTAATACGCATTTGAAATCGAATTTTTAAGAAAATTAAAAAAATTCATAAATAAAAATGAAAGGCTTCAACGATAAAAAGTAGCGCATATTCACGTACCGCGTTGATTTATTTTTCGAGACATTCATTCCTCGGACTAAAGATTTTGTCCTAAAATGCTTTTAAAGGTTTCGTCTCGCTGAAGCAGATAATCAAATTGAACCTAATATTTCGCTTTATTCGAAAGATTGTTACGTTATATGAAATGTCATACGAATTTCTTATATTGACGGAGCTTCTGATAAAAATCTCAAATCAATTTCGTTTAATGTTTTTTACTGGAAAAATGTTGTGTTATTGAGAAATGTCAGGTGTAATTAATAATCACCCGTATCGCTATAGTTATTGTCCATTAAAAATTCCATCACCCTTATTATTATCTATTACGTTCATACCTAACCTAACCTCTTCTAATAATTTAATGTTAAGCGGGCCTTTTTTGGTGCGCTCCTTGGTGAAATTTTCGACAGGCGATGCCCGTCTCGCTTACCTGACCAGATATGAAATCAGCTTATTCGGCACCTTTAATATTTCAAATGCAGAAAACCAAGCCACTGTTTCCCATTACTGTTAACTTTGTTACAGCAACGCGGAATAACAAACGAGAGGAAGGAAGGATGCAGACGTTTAAGGTCCGCGAGCCCTTTTAACATAAATGAATAATTTATTACACTTTCAAAACCATGCAACCTTCCTGTCTTTTGATGTTCCGATGCTCGGATAAAATTAAACTATTTCACTTAAGCAGAAGCTGTTGAAGCCTTCGGTGTATAAACGCCACTGATAAATACCATTCAGATTTCATTTGCTTCGAGCTCCCTTTCAAGTGATAAATTGCGGTACTAAATTCCTTTTTTCTTTCACGAGATCGCTGATTTCGGTTTGAAAAAATTAAAGACGAATTTCTCACTTTATACATCTTAAATAAAGCTATTTTAAATCGGAATAAGCTGCTTCCATGTTTAGCTCTCGGTTTTCCTTTTTCCTTTGGTGTTTTCATTAAGTGCCTCTTATTTTTCTAGTATCTGATTCAAAACGGTTTACATCATTTGATGGTTTCCGTTTGCGTTTTTAAACGTAAATAGCGAATGCAGTTTGTTGCTTTCCCAAATTCGATCGTTAGATGTTTTCCTTAAACATTTAAATGGTACGGTCACTTAGATTTTCTAAAGCTGCGATAAAATTTTAATATAACGTCGTAAGGTTTTCCCGACAAATATATATTCAATTTATAAATTCAATTTTATATTTGTCGGGAAAACCTTACGATAAATATATAAATATTACTAACAATTATACGCTGCCTTTTATGAATTGCCTTCACGTTTTCAGTTTTTAAAAATAATATAATTGTAAAAAAATGAATTTAAGGTTAATTAAAAATTAATGCTAAAAATAAATAAAGCAAAGCTTTACATAAACCAAATTAAAGCTATATATACTTTTATATTAATTTAAAATTACTGTAAATAATGAAGGTGAAATCCTTCATGAAACCCAGAGCATATTATATTTACTTTTGAAAAAAATATTAATTTCATATTCTGATGAGAACTCATTATGGTTTAAGTACGCTTTACTTTGTTTTTGAATTTTGTAAGCCTTTTGAAGATTATAATGATACGGTTTGTAAAATAATCTTGGTTATACCATTGAAAACTGTATGGTAGTGGAAAAGGGATTGCATTTTGATGTTATTATTGACCATAATACATTTGATGGTAAAAACAATAATAAGATCCTGAGGTGTGAAATATTATTGGAATTTTGGTTTAAAAAATCGTTCTCTATGGTTACCATATTTTCGCGAGTTATTTTGAATTAGTAAGGAGTTAAAAACATTTGAACTTGGATTGATAGCATCGGCTCGTTCGCGTAATACCATACTTCGAATTTAAGTATACATCTTTCATCGATCAAAATATGATGTTTTATCGCTATCCTCTCTTAATTATGCCAATAATCACAAAGTGTTTTTGGAAACGGCATTGCACAAAGTTAATCTGATTAGATTTCTTAGGATGAAAGAGCTATGGATATAATTATAATTAAAAAAGTTTATTTTATCTTCATGGACACAATATGTATATTTGTCATATTTAATAAATAAAGAGACGATCTACGTTCGTGTTTGCGTGAGCATTTTATGTAGCATTCAAAATAATAAAACTTATATTCTTTACCTATACCAAAAATCAAAATTTTAAGAAAAGTTGAACGAAGAAAGAAACAAAATTTTCATCGGAATTATTACATACAATATTTCTAGTTTCCTCTTATCAATGCCTCGCTTCTTTCCATTACACACAGATTCAGATCACTGAAATGTAATATAATAGATGCAGAGTTAAATTCTACATCATCATGACAAATTTCACGTGATCACGAAGCTGAATATTAATTTAAATATTTTCCTTTACTTGATGATCGGTCCCAGCAAATCTGAGTTTATTTCTCATTAAAAAATATTACGAAAAGCAATAAAACTGTCCCAACAGTTTCGTTTTATACTTTCAGAACAGCAGCGGTCATCAGTCAAGTAATTTCGTGCACAAGTTACTGCTATTTTGTCAGTGTGGTGATGTTCGTGGTCCAGCATTTTCGTTAAAGTTACCCTCTCTCAAGCTACCGGAATAATTCATCATATGCGGACTGTTACTCCATAATCTCAATTATCCTTTAAAAGCAGCTTTCATGCGATCGTTACGAATCCCTACATCCAGCTACTTTTCCCACAAGTATCTTTATCCGCTTTGGTTTTTATGAATATCCCTGCATGTGATAAATCGATTCAATTACTAACTTTTTGCCGGAGCATTTAATATGAAACCTTTCCATCCGATGGCTTAGCAGAAGTTTGGCCTTTATTTCTTTTAATTAGACACTTCCTATTTAGCCTTCGTACCTGTGGACCTATTTTAAATGCTCAGAAGAAGTGGTAGTTGCCGAACTATCTAACCGGCGGTCTATTTTGCGTTACGTGGATGCAAATATCAATCCCACCATTGTTTCATTAATTATCATAATTTTTTTTTATACCGTCAAGTGTTCGAGGAGGAAATACAAAGCTGAATTGTAGTTGAATTGTTTGAATTATGACACTGTGTCTTTTCTATTGTTTCCGGTCAGTTACCTCGTTTACAATTTTTTCCCCTTATTTTCATAAATGAATGGAAATGAAAAAACTGAAAATTCGACGATTTCACACTAAGAAAAGTCCACTACATCTAGATATTTTTCGGGTTAGAAGAAGCTGAAATCATTTATAACAAACGCCCGGTTGATGATGCCCCTCCTGAATAAGGATTAGACGTTTGTTTTGACACAAGGATATTTAATTTTTCTCATCCTTTATAAAGCATTATTCAAATGACACATAACTGTTATTGGATATAAATTTTCTTTTGTAACTGTGTGTAAATTGTGTAAAGAGCAAAAGAAGAATATCCAACCAGGTTTCAAAATTTATTAAAAATAAAAAAAAAAACGATATTTTTATTAAATATGTGATGCACGAATGATCAGCAAGGTGTGAAAAATTATTGTAGATTCTTGTTTTCGATATTTTACGGTATAAAGACCTTATCAATGAAGATCTTATTCGAAGCAGCATTTGCCCTTGCGTTCAGTGCCACGTTATGCCGCGCTTCATATCGCCTTTCCATGTGATCCACCATATTTTTTTGCGTTCCTTTGTATGAATTAAACGAAGATGAATGAAATGTATTTAACCAAAATTAATACTTCTGACTTGAATGAAAGAAAGGGAAAGAAGGAACTTTCGTTAATATATATGCTTTGCTAGGAGTGGCTGGAAACTAAATGGCCGCCTTCGGTCATTCCATCAGGAAAAACTTTCCAGTTAATCGAATTTTTCTTTCGACAGTCTTAAGATAAACACAATATATCACTTCCCAAGGGGCAGCTGTTTCGCTGAATTAGGTAAAAACCCTAAAAACAGGTTTCACGGTAAAACGTTGATTATTTAGCCTGGGATTTTCTAGCCTTCTTCTCCTTTTCTCTCTTCCATATGGTGGTGCGGGAAAAGCGTCGAATTTCTTTTGACGTGCCATATTACGAAGTTTAAGACTGTACTTTGTGCAAAAAAAAGGCTAATGGAAGCGACATGCAATAGCAATTTAGGGAGAAAATTTCTAATAATGGATGAAATGTACGGTGAAAGGACCGAGGGGTAGCATCTCGAAGAATGCAAATAAATAATGAATATCTTTTTCTACTATTTTCCACAGCGGGAAAATATTCTGAGTATTTCCCTTAAATTAAAAGAAAAAAAAATTCTTTTAAAAATCTTTTTCTCTTTACATTAACCTAAGTCTAGAGTTTTGCAAATAAAAAATGAATGAGAATTCTCGCTAACTTCCGACAAAGATTTTATAAATTTAGTACATGAACATTAAGAGACTAGGGCACATGACTCGATTAGGTTCTTTTTCTTTAATTGTTGTCATATTTTTTGCGTCAGTATAAATCGTAAGAAAATATTGGAATGATGGGATTGCATATGGGTTCATATTAAAATATTTATTGTCCACTAGAAATTGAAAATTGCAAATATTCAGATGTTATGACTGCATACCAGCATTTTAGGGAATAGTTAATTTTTTCAAGTTGTATATAAAATACACAATTTACAAAGATTTTCAGCTGATATTAATTAAATGTACTTAATACTATTCCTAATATTGGTTTATTAAACTTTATTATAAACTAAGAAAAATACTGCTTTTTGTAATAATAAATAGTTTTTCTCTAAGAGCTTAAATTATAAGTTTATTTTTAATTAAAAAAAAGAAAATTGAACCATAAAGAATGAATTATTTTTATTAAAAAAACGGGAAAAATGTGTCTTAATGTATGAAAAAAGGCATGAAATGTAAAAATTAAAGCTATTTAGTTATGTAAATTCTATTTGTCTGTAGATGTACCCGAAAAGATCGGGGATGATATTTTGTTTTATAAATAGTTTCTGGGGAATTGAATGAAATGAAATTAAGGAATTTATTTAAAGTACAGCTTTGTAAAAATTTACATCTCACTAAAAAGGTATCTTTATTTTTTCTTAATTAGCAGAAAGCAAGCATCGTTAATTTTGAGTCTCGGACTCTGACAAAAAATTATTTGCCCTAAATTGCTTGAAATATTATATCAATAGCTTAGTATGAAGCCATTGGTTTTGAAAAAATAAGCGGACAACTTTAAAAAAAGTTGTAACAACATTTTTTACTTCAAAATACTATTTAAATGTTTTCTAAATGATTTTCCAATTCTGATGAAAATTTTTTTGTATGCTATATCATTGCCTTAAGACAGGTAATAGAATGTGACATCATGAAAACTGCAAGATAATTATTTCAGAAAACAAAATTCTGATGCAATATATGATTTTCAAAATTATTTCCTAAAACTTACATAAAAAATGGAAATATTTAAATCAAATTATGCGATTTTTCCATATTTTATAATTTTATTTTTTGGATGGCTAAAATTTTTTTTGCCTTGGTTAGAATCATGGCTAAAGCGAAAAAGACAAAAAAAAATTAAATATTTCAAAATATATATATATGGGCAATACATGTTTAGCATTCTAATAATAAATGAGAATCTAAAAGCGATTGCTTACTGGTAAAATAAGAATGCGAATTTTGGATACTCACATGCAAGAAGCAGCATTTGGACCGGAACAAAACAAATTTGCACTTTGTTAAGCCATAAATTAATGCAAACGACTCTGACTTATTCAAGTTGAATTCTTATCTTATAAATCACAAATTAATGAAAATTCTTGTCTTAGAATCCAAACGATAGCAAAGAAATCAGTATAGGAACAAGTTTGATCAGAGCCGTCAGTTTGTCAAAAGCCAAACGATAAATTTAAACTTCTTAATAATAGTTACCTGAATAAGCTGTGCGCTTTGAGTTTGTTGAAACTGAAATGATTTAAATTAGCTTAGTTCAGAGTAATGAATAAAAAAATTGTACACTTTAGTTTTAACACTGCCGATTCCCATGGCTTTGCAATGTTGCATCTCGAACATTAGAGTTGCGAAAAACAACAATTGTTTGACATTAATTACTTTTTGCCTTAATAATAGTATGGTTAAGGGTGGGCGATAAAATGCCAAGTTTAACAAATGACTATTAGAAATTAAAAGCTCCTTGATTAATTATCGATTTGACTTCATACTTTTCTGTTGCTTTTACTTTAAATAATATATATTTTAAACTTAATAAAGTTTAAATAATAAAATTTTGCGGTTAAAAACAATTTCGAGAAGAATTTTAGTAAGTAAATATTTAAATGGATTAACTTTATATAACGAGATAGCCTTGCCCTTCGATTAGATGCGATACAGAAGTTGTCTGATCAAAAGGCAAATGTTAATCAAAGAAATATATCTTTTGAAAGCGATTTCTTCAGTTTTCTTATTTCTTTTAAAAATGTTGATTGCTGCAGCTTAACTCAAATTCTCTGTCAAATTATACCGAAGAAGAAATTTTCAAGAAATGGTTAAGGTTATACTGATAATCCCACTTCATCATTGTGATCATTGTTGAACTCCTCTTTTAAATGTGTCAAACTGCTGGATATTTTCCGACGCTTTTCTCTTGGTCATTTTATATTCTAATATTAAGCCGGCACCTTTTATATAGAAATCTTAAAATGCGTATTTACTGCGATTAATGACAACCATAGATAATAAAATCGATCTAGCCCCCAACGCGAGATCTTATCAATATAATTTGATTTAGAAAAGGAGAAATTGAGATGGAAATTCTGTACCGAAATCTGACCCTCAGCCTTTGGGTAACAGACCTTTTGTGGGTTAAGCGAATAGCAAATTTCGGTAGTGTTTGGCATCCCACGCCAGGTCATTCACTGTCAGATACAAAAGTTATTTAACACAGTCTTCAGTTGTGAATTGTTCATTTATATGAACAACAGGTTTTATTCGGTAATTAAGTAGGTGAATTTCTTCAAAAAAAATGATATAAAGTGGAACGAAAATTCTTTCCAATGCGAAACCTTAAAATAAATTTCATATGCTAAGAAATCATCCTTTTTCAACGTAACCTTTCCAACTTAAAATGAGGAAAATTTAAAAAATCATTTCAATTTATTAAATCTGTTCTCCAAACAATCGAAAATTTCAACTTTTCGATTGGTGAAACCATTTGTCTCCCGTGAAAAGTGAAATATTCCTCAAAATGTCGATCTTTCCACGGGCATCTCTCTTTCAGTAATGATCTGCATATGAATGAATTGATCTCGATTGATGCAAGTGACGTTACAGACCAATAAATGATTGCTCGACTATTAGTTTGCCGATTAAGAATGCAAGGGTCTCGAAAAAATCTACAAAAAGATCCATAAAATGAAAACTTATTGAAAAAAATCAAATTTTTTTTTTTTAAATTTTCTCATCGGAGATATCCTTCGTCCGTGTTAACTTTACACGTTTAAAAAATAACACAGAGTAGTTAATTTTATAAAATCAACTGCAGAATAATAGTAATTTTCAATGAAAAAAGAATTATTCCACCTTCATTCATATTCAAACTAGTTTCATTCAGCATATAAAGTGACAAAAAATAAAGATTTTAAACGTGGTAGAAGAAACCGAGTCGTGATTCATTCTCCTTATGCAGTCACCCCGAGGGCTGCTCTACCGACCGGTTTCTTTATGTGCCGACGAGAAGGCCCCGTTTTCATCTTGGCCGAGACTTGTCTCACATAAAAAAGACCTGAAGTGTTTAATTAAATTAAATTAGGAGCAGATAATTATTCGATATTCCAAAAGTGGTGTCCTTTTCTTCTAGAACCGACTTCCACCGTTGAAAAGATATATATGACAATCATAATGAAGTACTCTGATGTGCATCCATGAAAAAGAATGAATAGATGTATGCGGTGGAACGCACATGGAGATATTCACGGGGTAAGACGGGTTTTAGGTATACAGAGCTTTTGCATCATCCATTCCAAAGTGATATTAATGGAGTTGCATTAGGCAGTGATAAACGGGACTCTGAATGGGTTTTGTAGTAATAACGCAAAATTTTCCTACATAATTCATACATCCGAAACTCCCTGAACTTTTACTTTAGTCAATCAAAATTGTACCGCTGCTGGAAATTGTACAAGTTTCCGCCGCAGGATGAAGTTCTGAATATTCAGCGACGATGGACCATCAACGGGAACTAACCGCGGAAAAATAATGCCTGGAAAAGGTTCTCCAGGTTCCTGCGGAAATGAAGGCGTGTTATTGCGACGAAAAACCCACTCAGCTTTTATCTCTATTTCTTGAAAATTCTTTCATCTCTGATTCAATCATAAAAAAAATCTGGGAAAAATGAACTCCAATATGAAAGTAAGTTGAAAACAGAAAATAATATATAATTCAGCGAAACACATCAAAGGATTAAGGGTAATTTTTGTTGTAAGAAGGAGAAAAATAATGTCAAACTATGTGTAATACTATACTTGAGTAAAAATTATAATTTAAATAACTTTAATATTTAAATGCACCTACAGTTAAATTAATAATAAGGAATGTTTTATTACATTCGATTTATTGAACGTTATTAATTGCAAAAACTGAGTATGAAGTTGATTATTATTGATCTGAGACTAAAATCTAAAATACTTTGCGGTTTCATGACATTTTACATGCGTACGTAACAGTAATGCCATTGTCTGCCTGATTTATAAGAATCAATTAGAGAAAATATTAATTAATGTAATATATGTAAAAAATAGAAAAATAAAAGAAAAATTTTAAATCAATTAAAAAGCTTATTTTGAATATTTATAAATTTCTGTAAAATCTCATTATGGGAACCAGATACCTAGCTTAAATAAGTTATGGTTGCTATAAAAATTAATTACAAAATATCGCTACTGTAATGAGATTAAAAAGTGACAAATTTTATATTGATACATTACGCATTTTACTTTTTTGTTTTCTAGATTTATACAAACGAATTTTTCGAATCCTTTGGTAAGAAAAATTTTTAAAATTTTTCAACCCGCATTAAACCGAACTTACATAATAAATAAGTGAAGTTAACAAGTAAGGAGAATACTTTAAAAAATCAGAAAATATTACACAAATAGCTACAGTCGGGAATTGGAAATTTTCGCAGCCTGCTGCCTGCATCAAATTGTCTCCCGCAGAGGTGTGAAGCTTTTTATTTTGTCATTAAACCCGTGCCCCAGATGTAAAAGTAAGGAAATTTCCTTTCGATTTGCTGTGGGGACGTTAAAAGGCTCGAAGGATTGAAGGATCAGATGATTACGGGAATGACATGGGAGTCGTGGCCCGAACCCGATACCGGATTCCGGGAGCGTCAGAAATCACGGCTAAAACAGTTTCGCTGCTCAATGAATACGATTATATATAACGGGCTTTGTGACCGGAATAACTTTCGTTGGAGAAACTTCCTTCGGGATGTCCGTTTGCCACAGAACTTCGAGCCGTCCCATGAAATGTTAATCTTCCATTCGAAACTTTGTATTCCGATCAGTTTTTCACGGTCTGATCGGGCCCGAGGCGACGAACAGAGTCAACATTGAATTTTTCTCTGTTAATTGGATTTGAAATTATTTCGAATCACTACAATCCTGAGGGAACTTATGTGGTGATTGTTGAACGCCGTAAAAAGCGCTTTCTGGGTATCGGATCCATGCGAAGCCATTCATCTTCTGCCCCTGAAAAAATCATTATCCGAATGTCTTATTTGAATTAGAAATTGAAGTCAAAATATTGCAGAGGGAATTCGTCAAATCTCGGTGCGTCTCCACTTTTGGATTGGCTTGCAGCAAATTCCGCAGAGAAAGACTTCCCCTGGAACTCCGCTGACAGTTTCGCTGGATTATCTGTCACGTTAAGCATTGGGTGTATTGGATTTGTGATTGTCTAACACTTTCTGATGTCACCGGCTTTCAATATAAAGCTGTTAGATAAAGCATCGCCTCAAATTATACTATTAGGAATCATAATTGAGGCACGGTGTCTTCGTCTGTTTTTACCGTTCCACGAACGCAACGTTCACATAAAAACCAATATTTTTTATCTTCCTTTGAAATATATCATTATGGTGTAGCAGTAGAAGGCATTTTAAATTTTGAAATTAAAATACTTTTTATTGCTCTTAAAAATTGTAGGCCCGCCAGTGGGATGTATTTTGTGAATTTTACTTATTATCCTTTTTGAAATAAAAAAATAGTTTTAATTCACTACATCCAGTCGAATACAAACGGGAAAAGAACATTAATGATGAATGAGTTCTCTTTGTATTTACTCACCGCGCGCACCATAAAAGAGTTGCTCTTATGGGATGACCTTAATTACCACATTGTGGCTCTCTTTTGGGCAGATAAAGAGATGAGAGACGCGGGAAAAAGATAATTTTGAAATCTTAACAATTTTTTATTTTTTCATTATTACTTAATCCGGAATGCTGTAGCAGATAATTCTTCACAAAAGATACTTTAACAATTCGAATTCATTTTTCATTTAGATTTGCTTTCAAAAAGAAGGACCGAGAAGAGGCATATTCGATCCTTTGTTTGTTAATTCGCTTCTATACGACTGCGAAGCCCTTATTAGCTCCGATTTTTTTTTATTCACGAAAAAAGCTAATGGAGGATGTTACGAGGAGCTTGTCCCCTTTGAAATACCCAAGAAAAGTTTTGCGACCGAGGCTTTTCTCTCAGATAAAACATCTCCAGTCTTTTTTATTTGGCTCCAGTCCCTCATTTTTGTCATGTTTCGATTTAATTTTTTTGATGAATCCTGGAACTTGAATCGTCTTGTTTTTTTTTTCTTTTTTTCTCAAACATATATCTAAAATTTAATTTAAGTTGTCCAATTAGATTTCTTTAAGTACAAGTTTTTTCCTTTCGAGAACTTGCACATTTTATTTAAAAAATTTGAAATTATGAAGCATGTCAAGTCTGGAACGTTTTAAATTTATGTGTGAAGGGAAAAGTTTTTTTATTTTAAACGTTAGTAATCTTTAAAGTCTCAATACCTGCACATTTTTTTATTTGACAGTCAGTTAATGAAAGATGGCATTACTCCAAATTTAAAATTTAGATATGCCATGGCTCGTTTAAGACGCAATTAGAGGGTGATGCACAACATCCGAATTATATTTCGATTAAATAGAATAAGACAATGTTTGAGAGATTCCCTAAAAAATAATCGCAATTAATAATAGTTTCGGAGTTTTTCAATTATTTTTAATGCCGTGATTAGTATCAGAAACACAAGATTGATGGATGAAAATGAATTTTGTTCTTCAATAATTTTTGCAAGTTTTGTCGTCTCCCACCACGAATGTCGTCGTCTTTGCTGGTCTTCGTGTACACGATATAGCTCTTTTCTTTAACAGAATATACATATTTGATTTGCTGAACATATAAATGTTATGGGAATTTCATTTTCTTTTAGACAAAAAAGAACGGGGAAAACCCAAAGGGAAACGAGGAAACGTATTTTTCGAATGGGAAAACTACTTATGCTTTTCGTTACGCAAGCTTACTTCTGGAGCAATCAAAGAACATGGGATTATTCCATCGATATATTATAACCAAATTTATTAAATTCTTTAATGAAGATCGAAGACAATGGAAAACTGTAGCTTCTCTTATCTCAAACAGAAGTTATGAAATCTTGGAAGAGCATTTCAAGGCACGCGAATACTATGAGACATTATTTGAGCTAACTTAATTTTCAAATGAGCATTTTGAAAGGCATTTAAATGAGAGGAATATTGAACGTCGAAAAGTTTATAAAGGAACGGTGTGATCATGTGCTGCTAACAACGAAACAGTTCTGTGTTATTGTGCAAAAAAAAAAATTGCGTCCGAATGAATTAGTTTAATGAAAACGTAGCTCAAAGCTTTCGTTTATTTCCAGATTCCGCATGCAATATAACCCGCGGTGATAGTGTTACAGTCGTCGTTCCCGGCAAAGGCAAACAATTTCTTTGAGCGAATGCGAAATATAAAAATGGTATTGTTATGCATTAAGGTTTCCATTTCTACTTGAGATAATTAAAAAGTACAAGTTGGAATAGTTTCAAAGCACGCATAAAAAGTTGTAAAAAATATAAGATGCAGTCAGGGATCGTTAACCAAACCTCCTCAGCTTTCTTTGCTTTTGAAGACCGGTTTACACCTCGTTAACTTTATAAGAAATCACGGCAATATATTCAAAGCCCGACAAAAGCTCTTATTTCTCATGCGGTTTGGTTAGTCGGTTGCCTCACTCATAATTCTCCGATTTCTTTGTTTATTTCATCTGCGGAATGCTGCATTTCATATCGCGAACTTCAATTATTTCAACTCATCAAGCAACGCGCATTGTTGGATTTTCCCTCTTTGTCATAAATATACATTTTAACATTTCTGAACTTCACTTTTTAACCCGGTCATTAATTTGTTCTGAAACCATATTTTTCAAAAATATAGTTCCGCTTATTTGACAACTAATAATAACTTTTTTCTTTTTTTTTTTTTAGGTGCGTACAACCTAATCTTATGCTGTTCAACAGCCTTGTTTAGCTTTTTGTAAGTACCTTTTACTGTAAAAGCTTTTTCTTAGTGATAACTTTGTTCCGATAGCGATTTGCTCTTCGCATTTGGCAAAAACAGAGTTTCTCCTGCTCTTTTTTTATGTAGAAGTAGTCAGAAGAGAATGTGAAAAAAACACGAATAATTTACCGAATATTTTTTATGAAATTCCTAGCTCGGACCGCGACTCATAAGCTTTCATATCTCATTGTAAAAGGCATATTTTTTAGTTTCATCAATTGAAAATGAAATATTAATCTCCGCATTCGCTTCTAAAAGGTTGTATTTTATTTTAGCTTCTATTTTTTATTTTAATCTAACGTTAAAAATACTGGATTGAACAGCAGCAAAAAGAAATAACTTCAAGGCAACGGACATACAGACTAATAGTTACGGTTCACTTATAAACCGGATACTGCAATATTAATAAAAAAAAAAAAAATTATAGTGTTGTTATAATGTATTTCATTTAAAATGACAAAAAGATGCAAGCTAATTTGTCTTTTAGTGAGTCTACTATACTTACATTTGAAATAGAATTATCCAACTAATATTCGCTATTTTGGTGCGGATGGAAAACTTATTTATAATAAAGATTGAAGATGAACTTTCACATTTCCGATTAATATCAGATCCTTATGAACAATTCTTTTTTCAATATTCGAGCAGTATCTGAATTTAATGATCTTTAGCGGGCTTTAGACATATTTTGTGATGTTGTATAAAGGTTGCTCTTTTGTGGTACAGATTTCAAAAACTCGTACCACAAGCTGCCTAATAGCAGAATAATGGATTCTGCAACATCTCAACTTTTAATTCAAATGGAAACTGTAAAAAAACTTATAGATTCGTAGTTTTATTTGTTTTTCGTCAGAAAAATCAATTTTTATGGTATCGCTACGTGTAAAAAATATCAGTTTGTTTTTTCTATTATCCTGTTTTAAATACTTGTTAGCGAGGAGAGATTGCTTTTTTATTTGCAAGAGATTTAAGAAATTGTCAAATTAATGGCCAGGAAAAAAAACTGCCTGCATTCTCAATGTGAGAATAAAAAACATTCCTTTGAAAAAATCAGATTTGCAAATTTTAAGTTTTAAAATGCTAAAAATCTTCTTGTCGTCCCAAAGCCAGATTTCCTCACATTTCTTTTTGTGTTCTCGATATCGCGTTTTGCCATAAAAAGAGAATTATTTTTCTTTTCCGGGGCACAGAGTCATTTAACTTTATTGTTTTGGAAGTTTACTTTTCCAAAGGCATGAGCATCTGCCGTGTATGAATCCTCAACAACTATCGATTAGAAAATAAAAAATAAAAATGTAGTTACCGATTTTTACTTTTATTTAATATTGTTTTCTCGGTGTCCGCCCATAAAAGCGAGAGAATGAGAAAGGCTGGATCAAAGCAACTTCGGTAATTTATTAAAATTAAGACAGATTTATCTAATTATACTTTTTAAAAGTCACCTTTCGCCGAAACGAAGAGTGCGACGCTTTTAAATTTACATAAATAATTTGTCAGAGTGGATTAATAAATCATCGAGTTTCATCTACTAGAAGAAACTGATTTCTGAATATAGGAATATACGCAATTAATTGATTAAAAAAACGTTTATATTCTGCGCGGGAACGCGCTAACCATTGGCATTTGTTTTCCTTTACAAATTAAAATAATTTACATCTTAATATAAACATTTGGTTCATGTTTTTGAGAGTTTAGAAAAAGTTGTTCAGTCTGCGAGATCAAGGGCCATAAACGCGCTTGAAACATTCTCACTGCTGCTTATGGCTTCCTTTCGCAAAGCCAATAGGTAACAGTCGCAACATAAGTGGCGCCGTTGTACAGAGCATATGTGAGACACAAGGCTGGGAATAGTTCTAATAATAACATCGCACTCCCTTGTAGATGAATTTGGAATACAATTTCTTGAGATGTCTCCAACTACTTTGCCCCCATTCTGGTCCTCTTGGAATCACATTTCCATTCGTTACTTATAATCAATCTTGGTAGTTTTATATTATTTCCAACTCCTTTGTTTTCCAAAGAGATCACTTTCAGAAATTGCAAACTATCTTCTATGTAAGTTTTCTTGCTATAACTGATTAAAGCGAGTTTAATAGCCTATAAAGAAGTTTTTAGCGGGAGAGTTTACGTCTTTTCTCGAGTATCTTTTTAGACGTGGTGGATTGCACTGCGGTAAAACGATTGACGGATTACTCATTAAAGTGATAGAAATGCCTTTGATCTAACGTGGTAATCCTGAAGTTGTACTGTTATATTGTGAGTGCAGCATGTCTCTCCATCTATCCGTCTTCTTCTTCAAGCTTTTCAAAAGCTGCAAATGGTATGCAAAAAAAATGAACGTGGTTTAATCAAAGAAATTTTATTTAACCATTCTCATGTCTTTTACAATATTTAATTACTTTGTATAGGAAAGATCGGATAACTTTGGGAAAAATTTAAACCGTTAGTTTTCAACTTAAGCTTCAAGACAAAATAATTATCTGTGAAATAAAAAAAAAGATTGTAAATTCATCTAAATGACATTGATTAATCATAATTAACTGCAAATAAATTACTCAATATTTTGTACTAAACATATAATTTTTAATTCATCTCTAAATGAGTTTTTCATTTATTTTGAGAATTTGATATCATCATATCATTCTTCTATTTGTTATCCTTTCCTTCTTCATACCGCCGCTCAAGTATTGAATTAATGGAGTTTGTTAATGAATTAGAATCTTCAAAAAATAGCTGAATACGTGAATTCCCATTAAAGAATGGAAGAGCCCATTTTCCTATGTAATTCAACCAAATTGATTCTTCGATCTTTGTCAAATATTTTTCCTTTAATTTAATATTCCTTCTTCGCTTTCGATTCGCCTAATTATATTTTTTTTAAATGTTGAGAAATTCTTTTTTTTAGTTATGAGAAGTATTATATTAGTATTTTTTCATTTTAAATAAGAAATATACTAAGAACTTAGAGCCTTTTTTAATGTGACCTCAGATATGTGCAATTTCAATAGTGAATGCCACTTTTTCTTTCGTTCGTTATAATCCAATGTGAATGCACAAATAACTGGCAAAATTAAAGATATTCAGCTGATCCGTAAATGAGATTGAAAAAAATTTGGAACATACTATAAAAAGAAAAATTAAATCATTCCTTTTTGAACAATGTATACCATTATATATAATAAAACCATTATAATGACAAAATATAAGTAATAAGTTGATGAAAAACATGTTAAGAAAATCTATCTTTTTATTGTAAAAAATGTTATAAGAAGAATCGTAAGTAAAGATTTATATATGTATTTATACAAATGCATACAACGAAATAAATTCTAACACAATGCGCCACACTTACAAAAAAAATTTTATTCCGTTCCAATGCTTCTCCCTGGTATTATAATAATCTTAAACAATTTTACATTCCATAGCAAAATAGAGAACCTTTAATGAATAATCAACCCTTTTTAGAACAAGAGGATGTTGCTAAAGGAAACGGGAATTTCGAGATTGTCTCATTGACTATAATTAACTAAAAAGGATGCAGTAGATTCATTTATGAGAAATGATTCGCTGCTGAACCTATGAATGCTTGTCTTAAATAGATAATTGTCAGTTTTTCTAAAATATACCAAAGAGATGGTTATTTAAACGCATTTAATAAATTTGAATTTTGGCCTAAATATTAAAAGGCAAAGAATTTTTGTATGTAATATTATACAGTGAGTTCTGCGTTGATTTCGACCTTTTATACATTAACTTGGTTTACATTTTATAATTCTTTACGATTTTTCTGCATGTAAAAATAAAATTCACACTTTTTGGTTTTTCCTAATTTTTTCCCATTAGTTTTATCTTCTTTTCACTAACCTTTGAACTACGCTGTCTCAAATGGCAATCTGATTTTGAAAATCATGTATTGAAAAGAAATACATCAAATCCGAAACTTTAGTTCTATTTAGATTTATTTGAGATAATCACATTTCCATTTGACTTCTTTTCGCATGTATCATATATTGCACACAACTGAAATGAATTTTCAGAAATATGAAATAAATTTTAAACAATTTTTTTCTTATTTGTTTTAGGCTTTTTACATTAATTTAAATGCTTAATTTTCTTGATCTAATTTCTCGATTTTCCATTATTGTTTTTTTTCTAAAATATTGGCAGACTTAAATATGAAAACGGTTGTTATTTCTTATAAAGTATTAAATTATTAAATATATTATCAATTTTATTATTATATTTGGGGAAATGAAACTTATAATAATGATATAATATTTGTTATGCGATAACTGTTGCAATTTGAAGGAAATTGCTGTTTTTTTTAAAGTGAATTAAGAAAACTGAACATTCAGTGGTTTTCAACATTGATGCGACGATGATAAACTTAATAAGAAACAATGACTAGGAAAAAACTTTTTGAACGTTTAGATACAGAATAAAAACCGACAGATTCTCGCCAGTTTTTGTCATTATAGATATATATAACATTAAATAACTGTATTATATTAATAATCAAAATTTTCCCAAAATGGAAACATAATATCATTATTTCTATTGTGTAAATATTCGCATATCAACCGCATCACTGCGTGCTTTCTCTACAACCTCATATTATAAATGTTTTCAGTTGCGACAAAAAAATTTGTTACTGATAATCGTCTTCTCTTTTGCCGTTTCTTAGCAAAAATAATGAGGAGTCGAAAGTGTGAATGAAATTAATAATCTAGAATTGCTAATGAAAAACTCAAAAATAATAATTTAGAAGGTTTTGATTGTCTCATAAATGTAAATAATCTAAATCACACTTTAAAGTCCTGTTAAAGCAATATATTCAAACGGAAGACACAAGAGTAAGATATTGGTGAAGAACTCTTTACCATGGGAGCATTAAATAATATGCTTCTAAACTAGGCCGATGGAAGCGGCTGATGAGAATCTTCAGCCAAGCCCTCCTCAGGATTTCTGTGGCAAAGATTGAGCTTAATTTCCATAACCAGATTCAATGTTGAGGATGACGTTGTAATCCAGGGTTTTGTTGCTTTATTAGCTTTGGCTGCGATCGATGATATGAAGTTGCCGAAGAGCCTTTTGCCTTTGTCGTTTTATGCATCATTTAATTGATTATCCATATAAATTAATGGCATGGTCCTAATTTACTTTAAGGATTAGTTCAACTTCTAAAATCATCTCTTTGTTCGCTTAACAGTTTTAGATGTGTTCTCTACTCCAATATCTCACTCATCCGTGGAGATCTCAGCTTAAATGATGTGAAATGAAAAATGAAATTTAACAAATATTATGTTAATTCAGTATTGTTAGACGCATGTGGGCATCCTGAGAGCGGAACAAGTTCAAGTTTAGTCAATATTATTCTTAAGTGATTATTTATTTTATGTCAGTTTATTACTGACATTATTCAGTATTGCGATAATTAAAAAATTAAGAAATAATGCAAAATGTAAAAAGAACGTCAAATAATGCACTACATAATGTATTATAAATAATAAATAATAAAGTGAAAGGTTTGGTAAAACAAAATTTAAATTTTTAAATTCTTTTTTGAATTAGGATATAAAAAAGAATAAGAAATTTTTAAAATATTTATGCAAGCTAACTTTAAACAAAAAACTTATGTCAATCGTATTCAATTATATCGTAGAAGAATAATAAAAAATGAAATGGATTTAATTTATATTAGTAAGTACATTTGTTTATATTTAGCGAAACACACAAAAGTTGAATGATGATGGTATTCATAAATATTTTTAAATTTATTAAAACAATAAATTCTTAAATATTTCGTTACCTAAACGACTGTATATTGTATAGCGCTCCTTGATAAAATATAGTTTTTTTCTATATTTTTTGCTTCACTTCCAATATTTAGCAGATATACATGTCCACTGCCTCAGATAGGCTAATGGCATCGAAACCTTTTATTTTTGCAATAATAATACCCACGGATTTATCTGATCTGCATTTATCTATTCTAAATAGATATATTTTGTTTTGCTGTCTGCTAATTTCCCGGTATAAAGTTTTTTTAAAGATGTGGCCTAAAACGATCTTCGATTTTCCAAGTTTATTATTTTTCTTACTTTAACAGGCAATCAACATTGCCAGATTTAAAATTACAGTCAGCATAACTTTATTCTTTCTCCTTAAAAACTGCAAAATTTATTTATTGGTTCTCTTTCACGTGGAATTTTAGTCTTTTTCACACTTCAAAACCTTTATTATTGCATTCCGTTCTATGCCTGCCACTTTCCCACTTCTGGATCGTTCCAAAAGTTGAAATTTCTTCAGAAGTTTGATGTCAGAAGGCAAACCAAGAATTTCACTTAAAACTCTGAGACGATTACTTTGAGAAACGTTGCACATAAAATGCAAGGTGGCTCAGTGGATTAACGCAGTTTGTATCCTTTCTGAGTTATTCTTTTCCGGCTCTCGCTTGTTTTATCATTTATGTTTAAATTCAAATATGCTAACTGCGCTACATACTAGAGTACTTTTCTAAAATGTATGCACATTAAAATGTTGTTTAAATTAATGATAAAAGAGTACACTCGTCCATCTACTGGTTTACAATTCCTTTTTATATAGCTTATATTTCGTTAACTTTTCAGTTACCAAAAGATTTTATATGATTTGTAATTTTTTGGTATGAAATACTCATATACATGTATAACGATATTTTCATAGAATGATGTCATAATTCAAATGCAGAACTAAAAATTTTATTTTTTAGAAACTGTCACCACAAGTTTAGGAGATGGATTTGAGTGACAGCGACACAAGCCAACGAATTGCAATAGTCAACAGCTGCAGCTTGATACAAAATCAAATATATTTTCAGTTGGATTTGACAAATAATGCCGAATCGTATCGAGAGAGCATTGTGCCCTAAGAATAAGAATTGTATATCAGAAAAGGATTCGAAAATCCAATTAAAATTATTGCAGGTTGAACGATCAAACCTAAGGGGAAAAGGAGTCGGCACCTAGAGGCCCATTGTCCCAAATTATTCCTCTATGCTTTAATTTTCCGTGTAAAACTGAATAATCCCTTCGTGAAATTTATGCTATCTCATATTAAATCGAATGGTAGCTCAAGTTTTTGAGAGAAGATTTGAATGCTTCGATAATTGAAATCGGTTTATGCGCAAAGTCTGATGTGGACGTTACGAAATGGGAGGAATATATTTTCTCTGATTTTTGGAGAATCTTTCTCTTTTTCTATGGAAGAAAGATTGGAACTTCCACTGAGGCAAAAGAAGTTTTTTGCGTTGCTCTTCTTCTTGAACTATTGATGAGATTCATATAATCCAGCTAAAAATTTGGATAAATTATTTATACTGACACCTTTGAAATTTACATTTGGTATGTACATGATTCTTTTTGAAAAAAATTTTTCATGCAGTATTCACAAGATATAATAGATTGCCTTAAAAATATCAAAAAATGGCTATAATAGACGTTATATTCGACAGTCTTTTATATTCCTTAAGGAGCTAAACGATAATTAAAAATGATTTGAATTTTTTCAAAACTTTGCGATTAAATGAAGCCGCCCTATTAAATTTATAATTTAAATATGAAAAATTATATAATTTAAACTGCTTTAAATTTATAATTTAAACTGCTTGATACTCTGATTATAATATAGAAAGTAAATAAATTAAAATAACTAAAAATTTGATAAGTCAATCATTTGAAGAATTCGAAGGAATAAAAAGTGCTGAAAAGATTAATATGGATCATATGAAATAAAAGTTAACTTGAAAACCAAATGCATCTTCATGAACTCCCAAAAGTTTAAAAGTCTTCTCGCATAGAATTTAGAAGTTTTTTGAATTTTTAAAAATGTTTGGCTTCAGTTTCAGAACTCGTCTCCTTATTTAGAAAGAAGGGGATTATTCTTCTATTTACTAATAAAATAATGCAGATTGCAGTAAATTGCGGATATATGTGATTAAAAATCATTTAACTTTAATTACATATGCTAAAAATTGTACATACACTATGTACATACATATGCTAAAAATTATATATTGTAACTAATTAGATATATAGTGATATAAACATCACTAAACATATAGTGATTGATAGCTTTTAATAATTTATTTATCGTTATATATTATAAAATGCCTTGTATTAAATATTTAAAACTACATAAGAATTCAGATAATTTTTTTGGAAGTGTATATACGGTCTAGAGCAAAAGTAGAAGACATGGAAGAACTCGAATCTTATAAAGACAAATTGTAGAATTTTTTCTCAGAATATCAGAAAAACGTAAATGATACGAAATCATAATAAATCATCATAAAATGATAATTTTATGATGGAATTCTATTTTGAACAATTTAGTCTTAATGTTTAAATTATTTTATGTAACGTAATATTTTAAAGAACATTAATATTTTAAAGAACACATCAAATTAAAAATCAAAAATTTTCACACCAAACAAATCACAATTAAAAATCAAAAATTTTATTCATAAATTTCTATTACTTTGCTTTTTTAAAAAGGCGAATTTGTTTATAAATGTTTAAAATTTATTAAAAGCTAATTATCAAAATTTGATTTTTTTATACAATTTTTTTAGGCATTTAAAAATTCTGAAATAAACCTTTAAAAAGTCTCGCTTTCAAATTGGTTATTGTTTAACATTTTCACATCCGCTCCTACCATAATGTTCTTTGACTAATCTATCCTCCTTTATATCCGTTATATATATATGAACAGAAATTAATTACCACCTTATGGTATTTTAAACTAATAACTTTATCATTGTTATTTCGACACCTAATAAAATTTTGTCATTATAGTATTAGTTTGATATGCAAATTCCGAAGCAAGTACGAATTCTTTCGAAGAACTTCTCACCTCGTAAACCATTTTAAATGAAACAGATTCCCGATAGCAGCTTTCATAACTTTCGGTCTCAGCATTTAACAGAAAGTTTTCGTTAAAGTCAGGGCAAAAATTTTTGTCGGATCATAAGATTAAAGGTGTAAAAAGGCCGTGGGTGTTTGTGGTCAAAAGGAATAGTTTCAATAGGAATTACTAAATATAAAATATTTGTTTGGATTCGTTACAATTTAAGTTCTTTCATATTATAAAGTGAGGGTTCTGGAAAATTCGACGATTCGTGGCTGATTACTTTGGAAGATACCTCAATTTATTTAATTTGTATTAATGCAAAGGAAGCGATAAAGGTCCTCGGTGGATCTGACACTTTTTGGTCACAGATAATCTGCTCCATATGAGGGACCAGAGAAATTATTATTAAGGTCAAATTAACGCGAAATATTGATGTCTAAAGTATGATGTCTAGGTTTTAGCGCCTTTTTAGAAAATAAATTCTCGGCTAACACATTCAGTATTATTATTTCTCGATGTTTCTCACCTTTGCATTGAATCCTTCTACAGGATTCAATACATATATATACGTATATATATATATAAAATAATATTTTACCGTAGCTTAAGCATGTGTCCCATATTGGAAGTTCGCTTTTTAAAGGTGAAAAAAATATACTGTAGCATTTTTATTTTTGCCAAATTTCGTCGTTTTATTCGTAAAATAGTTTTAAATAAGAATAGACATCTGCCATCGTTTGTTTTTCATTAAAATTTTATATGAAAATTTCCGACCAAAATTATAACACGTATTTATTTTCAGGAGAATTTTAGAGGAAACAGAACACTGGGTCCCAAGTATAGAAAATAATACCTGCCACCACTGCTTCGGAGCCGTGAATATATAGACGTAAAAGAATTTTGTTTACTTATTATCATTTAATTATATAACATTAAATCAATATACCCAATGTTAAACTTTTTGATCTGTTGCAGTAATTAAATATTAAAATGTTTGCAGAGAGTCTGTCCAACATATATAAAATGTTTTTCTACATTAAGAGTTTTTCCGAAAGCTCTGAATCAATGATGAATGATTCGCTGACATGAAAGTAATAATAACTGGATGGAAACACTTTAAATTTTTATATCCTCCAAAAACTCCATGCATTTATCAAGCCTTTTTTTCTCACAGCTATGAAACAGAGGCATTATCCCGAACAATGCCAAGGTCGGGAAAAAGAAAACTTGACGAATCCCAACTCCGTGATTAAGTTTCGCCTTAAAATTACTTTTAATAAAACTTGGGAACGGGATGAAAACCTTAAAATGTTATTTTTCTGTGTGAAATTTTCCTACAAAGAATGGAATGACTGTGTCGCAGTAAAAATTTAGTTATATTTTACGACTTTAAAAGTCATAAAGTAGCACATAAAGAAGTGCTGTCTTCAGAAAATAAATTACTTTGCCATATATGTCGACGCACAGCACATACGGATACTTTGAACAAGGTTCTGTCGCTGTCTTGGATAAGCCTAAAGTTCCAGCAGCGTTCCTGAGAGACTCCAGCACTTGCTCAAATTGATCGCAATGCCTTTTTGAATTTTATAGCCTTTTTTTTAACAGCGTTTCGTACCTTTTTTTTTGTACTCGAAGGCATCATATTGCAGTTTGGGAAGAAAAACCTTTATCGAAATAAAGGGTTGAAGTGAATTCTGTTTGATATTTCGCGGCCTGAGTTATTTGCCATCATCTCTCTACGCTATCCAATTATTTTCCATCTTCGACCATCTTTTCCTTTCATTGATTTTAAGTCCCAAAATCTCTAGTATCCTTCGTTGGAAAACCAGTTTTCATTCTGACTCTCTTTTTTTTTCCAGGAGACCTTATTCCAATACATTTGCTTAATGCAATCTGTAAACTTTTGAGCGACAATGCAAGATACATTTGCTATAGCATCAATGTTAACAGAAGAATTACATGTCAAATAAATATTCCGAAAATGAAAGAAAATTTGTTCAGTTTTTTTTCTTAGATCCCGATCTAGGAGATTGCATCAGGCATTAAAATTTTGCAAATAAGAACCAGATAATTATGTTAATGAACTAGACTTTTCATTTCAAGAAATGTTATTTTTCACTAGCTCGTATTTTATTTGTTATATAGAGATAAAATATATTTATTTCGATAGCTGACAATTTTTATGTTCCTATTAGAGGTGAAAAAAAAAGTCGATTTATTTGTAAAATTGAAGCTTTTATAGACGGAAAATCTAATGATGAATGTTCTCGATGGCTTGATTTTCATTGCGGCGATTTGTGGCAGATCGTGCCCACGGCCTCATAGATAAATTAGATGGTCACTTGCGTCTGTCTTTCCTTTGCACATTCACAAATTCCGTGCTCCTTGTGCTCGACACGTTTTATGGTCGGTCCTGTTCTTGTTGAGGACTTGTCAGCTTCCCACTTCTGATTAATCACGAACGACTCGCAGTTTCATTTGGTCAGTGAAGGATGAGATTTTGTCACATAAGTTAAATTATTTTGCGGGACTCCTGGAGATAAACTTAAGACTCATCGAACCCTTAATAATGGCGAATTTCATTTATAAAGTGCCACTCCGAAAACCTTTTCTGAATTTTCAGTCACACTAGACCAGATCGCTTTAATGTCGTCGAAACTTCTCCATTAAGGAATGTTTCTGAGGAAGAAAGGGAAAGGAGCCAATTCCCATATGTAATTGAATGGGCTGATGATCTGGGTGAATAGTTATTGGAAATTTTTGAAAATCAAATTGCCGGATGAGTTCTTCCTTCAATCCAATACATTTTTCATCAATAATTTCGTGATATTCGAAAATGTTTAAAGATGAGTTAGAATTTATAGGAAAGGATTACTGCAAAGAAAAATTTATAGATGAGATAGTTTTCAAAGGTAGCGATTTTTTATAGTATTTGAAGGCACTATTTTTCACGCTTTTACGTAATTCATGCCCGCTTCGACCGTCTAGAAATTTCTAGATATTTTTTAATTTTTCATTTATTTTAGTTCTAATTTAAAACATTCATTTTGGTTTAGATTTCATTGATTTTAGATTTATTTATTTAGAACTAATGTTACAACTGCGTGTAACAATTTCACGGTGACTTCTCTCAGCATAAATAAAAATTCCCGTATAAGTCTTCTAAAAGAGTTTGAAAATTTTCAAGTAAAAATATACGTGAAATATGTTTTACGATTTTTCCTAGTCATAAGGCCCAGCTGATGTAAATTTACCGAGAATGAGTGTTAAAGACTAACCTTATATGCCTTAAAAGGCTGTGAATGACTCTTTTTTGTTTTAGCGTGATGATGCTCTTCCATAAAAAGTTCTTTATAGCAAGTCTGAGAATATTTCTGCATCTCTTTTACCATCTGTAATAATTTGCTTGGGAAAAAAAATTTATTCCAATTAATAGTTTCCTATTTAGGACCTCAAAGGTAAAAAGTACAGAAGTGAAAAAATTAAATAATTTTTTTTTTCGTTACTGGCAACATTCTCCGACCTTATTTTCAATTCAGCCGAAGGTATCAATAACATCACTCTAAATAATATTGCTTCTTTAGGTTATCTTTCCAATAAAAACAAACACAAACTCATCTTTTTTTATGAGAAATTGTTTGAGCCGATGTCAGTTCAGATAAACATTGTAAATCCATTAGGTGCGGGAAACAGAAAGAGCCGACAGTTTTATTCACAACGAAATATTTTGAAAAATCGTCTCATTCAAAAACCGCGATTTATTCGAAATGAAAATAATCTTCCTTGTGCTAAAGAAATGGTCATTCACTTTCAGTATCTGCTCGAATAGTTATAATTGTGTTCGAGTATCAAAATCAAATATAAAATCATTCTTAGTTCTGAATCTATCTCGTCGCAGCTCATCTCATTCCGAACTAAATTAATCCTTAAACCCACGGACTTTCATAAACGGTTTAGTTACTACTGACAGGAAAAAAAATTCACCTTTAACATTTACTTTTAACTCCTTATTTCCACTAAATTGAATCCAAAACTATTCTTCCGATGTTCATCATCTAAAATATCTCGTAAAATTCAATATTAAATCGGAAATAACAAGCTGAAAGCGAAAAATAAAAAGAAAACTCACGTACATAAATAATAATCGTATTATTTTCAATGTTTTTGATACCTGTGCATTAGATACAAACAAGTCCGATTATTAAGTAATAGGTTGATTTCACTAAAAGCTAAGAACGATACATTAGGAGTAGTGATGCAGTTTTTAAAATAATATTTTTAAACTACATAATGCAATTCAAATTGCTTGCTTATGAATAATATCCAAGTGTGTGAGTCAAGTGAGTTACTTGACAGGGAATGAGAATTTTATCATTTTATGCTGAAAAATAACAACTATGGTCACATTATACAAAATGAAAGTCAAATGTAACTTAATTAATACAATTTTTAGTTTTTTATTTTATTAATAATAGTAAAACAAATTATTCAATATTTATTGTGACGAGAGGAATGAATAAGAACAATAATCTGTGATGAAAATTTAAATTCCGCATGAAATCTGCCGTTGATTCGGACAGGACTGGAATACGTCGTACTACAGCTCCTGTTTATAACAAAGGTTCAGCATTTTCGACTAATTTCTAATGAAAACCCAAATCCAACTTCAGTTTTCAACGAGAAAAAAGCCAAACCTCAAGTTATCATGCAATAATGCTTATTTAAAAATAATTTAATTATAAAACTTTTTTACTTTGGGATAATCCGCGACCGGGGAAACATGTTTTTTTAGTTTTCAGCACTCATAAGTAACATTTAAATTAGAAAAAGTCTCCCACTGTTACAGCTATAGGCCCTGAGAGTTAAAAAATAAATATAAAATATATGGGTCTGAAAATAGAGTGCCATCAAACTGCCAAAAAACAAAAATGCTTTCTAAACAGCAAATATCTCCAATATTTATTATCAGTAACTTATGCACGATTAAAATTAATGCGAATTTTAAAACTTTTGGGACGAAACGCGTCATGCAATGGGAGAAATATTTTCTCCACGGAAGAATGGAAATCATTTTTGAAAAAGACATAGCAGTACCTTCTGGACATCTATCAAACTTGAACGATTCGATAAACTGATTCTTTCGAGATCTGACAAAGCCTTTTGCCACAGAGAAAAGGAAGCATTTTCAGGATGCTGTAGCTCATTCGCATGCCATCAGCTCCCTTCAATTTGGTCCATTTGGCATTGCCATCGGGTTTGTTGAGCCAGCGGAAGTTGCAGCGCTTAAATCGTCAATCAACTGAATGGAACCAATCTTCAAGTAATTGACCCACGACGTTCAAAAAATATAATGGATGCGATACCTGAATGGGCAAATCCGGATATCCTGTATAGCTTCTGTGTAATAATAATGTAATTTACTATGCATTAAAAGCGAGATTTTTTCACACCTTTAACCCTTGATTACATTGCATTTCTCTAATAAGTAATCCGATGAGATTAATTTTGTCCAATAAGCGATTTTATAATGTTGTTCAAACCAAATTTATTTATTAATAATTAAAAAGTTGTGTGTGATGGTTTATAATTAGCTTTCTTTGCACGCATATTTATTTATTTTTACCGTCGTATTTATAAATTTCATTTGATTTTTAACAGTATTAATTTAGAAAAATAGTTTACTATTATTGTACTTCAAGAAATGGAGGTTAATAAGATTTAGGAAAGAAAAGTTCATTTTTTTAAAAAAGTAGAATTTGTAAATGAAGAGGTATGCAATGTGTGAGCATTCGTATTTTTTTAATTACGGTTTTTTTAATTCAAAAATATAGTGAATAAATATGAAAAGATGACGTTAACATATTTCCTTTTGGGACATTATACACATTAATTTACTCAGGCGAATTTAAGATCTGAATTTCCGCTCATACAGTAAAGAGGTCGATTCCTCAAGTTATGAAGCAGATCATCTGACAAATTATATTGGGAATTTCAATGTTAAAATTATTCACATTCAACGTTAGAGGAAATCGGATTTTCATTCACAATTTCAGAATATCTAAATTAATAGATGATACAAATAATTTTGTTGTAATGTGTTGATCATGCTTTTCTTAATTCAGTGAATTCAGTGTGATGCCAATTTTTTATTGCATGACATCAAAACAATTGCGACTGGAGAGAAAGGCTCGAAACGCCGGGTCTAAAGTCTCAAAACGGATTGAGTAAAAAGTTGAAATGTGACTTAAGTCCATTCGGAAATTTCGATATAATTTTCAGGGGTCTAGGAAGTCTAATCTCAAGATTCCTTTGGGATAAAAATATTCTGGAGAAAGATTTAACGAATGTTGCAAACTCAGCGAAATGGCATCCATTAGACACAAGAAACATTTTTTCGGTTAAATAAACTGATGTTCATGCATGAATCTTATGCACTGGAAATAATTATATCGTAAGCTTTTCGGTTATGTTTTTGTTTAAAATAAATTTCCAATCCTCGGCTTTAATATTTCATAACAGCGCCAAAATTCGTTATTTCACGGCAATATGATTTTAATGATCCAGGTCGAATACCTGTCGTCTGTACCATTTGCTCAATGAAATATCTACATTTAAAAATGAAGTTAGTAAATGGGCAATCCTTAAACTAAAGTTATTGATTTTTGCTCTTTCGAGGCAAATCATTAAAAATAATCTCAAAAAGTTGCATGAATTAATTTAACTTATTTAATAATGAGAATCCAGAAAGTTGAACAATGACATGAAAACTAAATAACTGAATGCAGTTTAAGGAAGAGAGAGCTCATACACAGAAGATCTCAAGGTGCACACATTTCTCTTTAGATATTTTATTGTATGAGTCCTGAAATTTCGTAAACTAAAACTCATTCGATTGCTCGAACATGGAAATTCATCGTCCAACATTAATTATTCACCAGTTTCAATATGTATGTATAACAATTAATTTAAAATATGAGGTCTGAAAACAGGTGAAGATAATGTACGTATATATGAACTATTTTTCTTTTTAATATTGAACTTGACAAAAAAAATTGCACTGAAGTTCCTGCTTATAATGTCTGAGTCGAATCAAAATCAATTTTAAGCCCTTACTCGTAGTCGTTTATTATGACCTGTCATTAAGCGATAAAATTGAAAAATTTACAGTAGGCAATAGTGACTCAATATAAAGAGAAAATGAAGTTCAATATTGGTCGAAATATAACAATAGTCATTGTTCACTTCACTCAATATTCTATTAAAATTAAAAAAAAAAGTGGATACAAATTGTATTTCAGCGATTTACCAAACGAAGTTAAGTATTAACAATGCAACAAATATCCAAGTGATAAGATAATTCAGTCAAAAAATGAAATTTTCCGTTTAGAAGTTTCTATCGGTGCACTGAAATTAAAAGCGTATTTTATTAGAAGATATTGTTTAAGATATAAAATTTAATATACATTTTGAAATGATAGAATAAACTGAAAGGTGGCAAAAAGAAGTGTAAATATATAGATATATCTCCAAAAAAGCTAAAAAAATCTTCTTATGTACATCCATACTTAAAGCATCGCATATCACACAGTGTTTCATAGATTGTAGCATGAACATGATAACCAGTATATAAAGTGAACTAGACAAGGCAAAAATGAAAATTTTATCAGAAACTGGGAAAATTATCCAGAAAATTGGAGCTCACCCCAATCATAAAAATAAAAAAATTAGTTTTTTAAATAAAATTTTCTCATGATGCGTTAGACCTATTCATTTAATTTTCTAATATGGATTTCAGTGTTAAAAATTACAACTCTAAAAAAATCTCTGGTTTTATACATAGAATAAGCAATGCCATTACGAAATGGGAATCATACATACCATGTACTTCTGTTAATTTCCAACAGATCCAACAGTTGCTTTTTCTAAAGATCGAAAATTTTCTTTTTTTTATCAAGGTATTAGTTTCGGACTTTTTTCGAAAAATTTTTTCCTTTCTCAGCTAACGCTGCTTGCAGTTATTCTCCTTCTATTCGTTTTATAAATATTTATATGTACCTTTTTTGTACTTTGAGATATTTTACATATTACCAGCGAAGGCTGCCTCTCCTAATTAAAAATAATGAAGTCATGTTCTCTGAGGGTTTTGTTAATAATATACGTGCTTTATATTATTACATGCATAATATATTTTCATATAATGAAATTATGCTGTGCGAATGAATGGAAACTTAATGTTGTGCCTTTAAATCATACCTAGTTCTAATTTTTATCTGTAAATTGTTCGATGTTTTTGTTTTGTTATAGTGAGAGGTCGTGGAAGATTAAGATCAGAAACGTATCTTACGAAAATCTATATATATTGCTCTCGCTTGATACCGTAAAATTCAGTGAAATAATGATTTTAGGATTATATGTAAGTAAGAACCTTAGATTGCAAAACTTTACACCTTATTAAAACTGTACAACTTGTGAGAAACATTTCTAAAACTATTTTTACCGCCTTTAAAAACCACAAGTCTAAATTTTCAGCAATTGTGTTTTCGCGAATTCCCAGTATTTCTGTCATACTTTATCTTTAATACAGTTTGGACTTTGATGAGGAACAGTGGTTTTGCCGACCAATAAGTGCAATTTTTAATTCTTTTCATAGCTCATAAATTTTCGTTATTCGTGGTGAGAAAGACCTTAGATTTGTAAAATATGATCCAGTGGACAATCCTTTGTTAAGTTATAAAATATGGTCAACATAAAAATAAAGGCAAATACTATGTAGATTAGTTTTAAAAATGAGATTGTGTCATGCGGTGAAGTGAGGATTATCAAAAAAAGGTTTTTACGTGAAACCTAGAAACCCATATATTCGGTAAGCAGTTTCTTATTCGCATTTATTGTCTTGTCAATATAACTTTTCTTTTACACCTAAATAAATTTTACATTTAATGCTGGATATTTATACTTAAAGGCAAAAATTTCGATCACACCTATCAAAAATATTGAGATCGCATTAGAAACTCGTACAGAATTTAGTTTTATGATGATATATGTGAGACAGCAGGTTTTATTCAAAATTCATCCCGCCTCACCCGGGAAAATTTTTCAACCCAAAACAAGTTTCGGGTGCAATTTTGGTTGCTGTTTTTGAATTTCAGAGTATTCAAGCCAAAAACATTGGTTCGTTAACAAAAACATTTGGTATTCATTTAAAAATTTTTTTTTGTTCTACAAATTTTGTGTATGTTCAATTTTTTTAATTTTTAACAAGCCTAAAAAAATTGAATGCTATAGCACTGTATAACAAAAAATAACCCATGAATTTATTTTTTCGTTTAAAGTTCTAAAAAAATTGAATAATCGCACTAAGCTTTATTACTTACTCACTATGTTTAATGAATTTTTGCTTATGATGTTTCACGAAGAATTCTTTATGAGAAAATATCTGCAACGCTTATTTTGAACCATTGTCTCACTTTTACATAAAATTTTATCCATAGAGATTTTACATAATGGAGTTTTCGATCACGATTTAACACTACAAATGATGCTCAGTCTAAAAATTAAGAACTTTCTTTGGAATGTAAGACATGCTATACGTAAATGAAAAAGATACTGCACAAAAGCGACCTCATTTTAAATGTCTAAATTTGACCGTTTCCACTTTGAATAGAATAAATGGAATCACACAATAAAATTTTTATTTATATTATTCGTTGCTTCAAAGATTCAAGTTTGGTTATGTTTTATGCAGATGTTATCTATATCCGCACTGGTGAAGGAAGTGACAATAGATTGCATTTTTAAAGCTTTAAAAGTCTTCATTCTTTTTGTACACATTTTTTACGAGGCGATTCCATTCTGAAATAGTCGCCTCGTGAGATATTCACTTATAAATTCTTTGAATGAGGTGAATTTGAATTAATTTTATAATTCAATCACAGGCAAATCATAATGAAGATTTTTGAGAAACTAATACTTTGATAACGACACTAATTGATGCAAACATGAAGCTTTCTTTTCTTTTAATCGACAACGGTTCCCCTGTTTTAATTTTAATGTATTCTGGGAGTAACTGAAGATAATTTTTCAATCATATTTTAATTAAACAATTTGATCAATTATTCATTCTCATTTTCATTTAAATAAGAATAACTTTTTATGGATCGTCAATAAATATGTGATTTATGAAAATGTATAACAAAAAAAAGTCTTCTGTTTTTGAGAGCAGGATCGATGTGTACTCTCTAAACTCGATATTAACCCTGCAATTTTTCAGTATGAACCTGGCTAAAAGAGCGTTTTATTGTTTTTCATGAATAGGGCTCCGAAAAATTTACGTTTTATATACAAGAGAAGCAGCCGTATTTAGCTGTATCGATTGGATTAGAGAAAATTCTTGGAGAGATGAGCCAGAGGCAAGGAAAGGATCTGATAAAAGCAAAACCTTTTCGTTTAGGAATTATGAAGAAAAATTCATTTCCATAAAGTTATTCAAAGTCATGGTCTAATTACTTCATTATCATGGAAAATATATTCAGTCGATCAACATGCAAATTAAAAGTAGGCTAATGCCAAGACCATAAATTTAGTTTTTTACGAACAATAATTTAGTCGAATACAAATTTGTGGTATTAGAATCGATCAAATCGATTTAATAGAATTTAAGAAATTTCAAAATATCAAAATCACGCATCACGATGAAATTTTTTTTCTTCACACTATGCTATGATATCCTACGAATTTTCTAATTTCGGTCAATACTTCGGCAATCGATTTGATCTGCAACAAATAATTGGCGATTTTCTGGAGACTGAATCTATTTTTAATGTATATCCGGATGAAATGTGAAGTTTAAAACGACTCAATTTCCGAAATCGACGCGGGAACGAGTAATTTCCTATTGGGTTATGCTCCGAAAAATGTCAGCCACAATGAGATCTTTTTAGATAAATAAACCTAATGAGCTTTGCAAACGCAACCGATACTGGTGAATGATTTTATCTAATAAGGCAATAACTTATATTCCATGGCACGGATAAAAGGCTGATTTCTTATCTAATTTATTCTAAACGCCGTGCTAATGTAACGCAGCCAGAACTGACATATGATATTATTTATGTCCCAAAAGGGATGTTTATTATCCGTTACATCATCCGAGCGGCGAATTTCAAAAGATGAATTTTCCGGAGAAAGTCGAAAAATTTCCTCTGGAAAGTTATCGACGCAATAGCTCCAGGATCTTTGCCTTTCGATACCGCTCTCTTATGATGTCGACAATTTTCCGTTCCCCCTGGCCTTATTCGTTCCTCGCTGGCGATTAACTACCTTGTGTTCCACTCTTCTGCTCTCCTTTCGCCCCTGATGGTTACCTCTTACCGTTCAATTATTTAAGCTAATTAAATTCGAGCAGTGGCGAATCCATCCGATTCCGTGGCAGAAGAAATCGATTCGCTCCCATCGGAATGAAAATCCTTCGAGCCGCCTTCTCCCACGAGATTAATGCGTGGAAAGATATATTACTTACATATTGAATGGGAATTGTTGCGCGGAGCTTCAAAAACTGAAATTTTTCATGATTTTAAAATCTATTGTACATTTTTCTTAACCTTTTCCAATTTCG
This sequence comes from Ricinus marginatus, assembly GCA_028565995.1. Classification (NCBI taxonomy): domain Eukaryota; kingdom Metazoa; phylum Arthropoda; class Insecta; order Psocodea; family Ricinidae; genus Ricinus; species Ricinus marginatus. The sequence continues at coordinate 37,531 of JAOWBB010007798.1, read as the reverse complement.
GATCTTTTTTCTCGTATAATTTATTAAAATATGATTGAATGGGCAAAAAATTCTTCCAAATTGATTCCGGTTTTCCAGCAACAAAAGTTCTTTGTGTCTAGTTGAAAGTACAACAAAGGAATGTAAAAGGAATCCTTTGAATATAAATATCAACGATATGATTCATGAAGAGAGATGGTTTAGTTTTTGAATTAGGCGAGATGGCTGCAAAATTATGCAGCCATAAGGAACATGTGATTAAATTTATGGTATTCTGATGGTTAAAATATAATTTTTACTGAGTCCACCTCAGACTACCGCATTGGATCACCGATTGATCTACATTTCAAAATTACACCCGAGTTTCATGCTTCAACTTTTTTTTTTTAAAATTAGACGGATTTTTCTAAATACGATTTAGCACCGTAATCGAAACATTATGGTTTTGAAGAAGAATTAATGAAAAATTTCCATACAAAACGGATTAAGGATTTATCCATGTTTTCGCCACGGTCCAACGTAGAAACTCTTTCTGATTGTTGCATTTCCTTCAAAGAAAAAGAAAATGGATGTGAGTGCCGCATTTTGATGCTCGTAAAAGCTGCAAATATCCTCATCTTGATAATCCCGCACCACTTTGGTTGAGTGACTAAAACTTTATTCTCCTTTCGAATAATCGCATCTTTGAAACTTTTTTCGAGGTTTTTTAGTATACCGAATATGTCTGAAGTTCCTCCCCGGGAATATTATTAAAATACGCCAGAAACTTTAGCTCTTTCATGTAAAATAATTTTTTGCTGAAATTTCTTCTTTTCCCGTATAAAATATGATAATAAAGTTTTCTTTGGTATTAGAGGAAATAAGGAGATCGGCAAAGCTTCCCCTACGACATTTCGAAAACCCGACATCTGTATAAAAAAAAAAAAATTTGTTTGGTAACAGTCTTCTTTGGATACCAATCCCAAGAGTAGAATAAATTTCATTATTTTCTAATGTATAGTGCTTCCATTTGGTCCCCGTGGTCTTCCACTTTTCATGAATAAAAGTTATTTTAAAATTCGATTAGTTTCAGCCTTTTTCTTCACCAAAATGGTTTTCTTATGTGCTGCTGGAAAAACCTCATAGTTGATTGTTTGCTGGTTTTTCATACTTGATGCCTCCCTGTCTAAATTAGTTTTTATTGTGGCCCTTGTCATCCGGATCCAAAGTGTTTTATATGTGTTCTTCAGCTCTTGATGGCACAGCTTTTTTCAGCTTATGTCGTAAACTACCATTTATTTCTCCTGCATTTGGTTTGTGTCTTACGCCCTCTTGCACTGCAAGAGAAAAAAACAATTTTCCTTTTGTCTTTAGATTTACGACATTTATGTTTTTTTACTATTTCTTTTTCCTTCGGAATAATGAAATCTGTTCTATTTTAAGAAACTTAAACTAGAATTTTAATTAAGCTTATATTCATAACAATTGCTACCATCCAAGTTCTGTGCCAGTCCCTCATATTTATTGTTTTTTCGCATTACATCTGTGCGTCATACACACAGAAGAGAATCTCCTGTTACAAAATTTTTTAATTTGTTAATTTCTTTTCAGATGAATGAGTGATATCAAGCAAACTCTCTCTGGAAGACGGAATCATCAGAAGATAAAGCTAACTTTGTAAGTTTTATTAAAAAATTTTTAAAATTAAAGTTTGCTGTTGCTGTTGCATTTTTTAAAATACTCATAACGTGTTCTGCATAATTATTTAGCTTGTTAATCAGTCTGCTACATCTTCTTCGAGCACATTTCCTTGAAATTCTTCTATTATCTGGCTTTTGAATTCATTCAAAAATATTGTAACAAGTCCTCCCTTCTGTGTTAATTCCCTTGCAGAGGATTTCAAGACAATAGAAATTTTAAATACGAAATTTTTCTAAATTTTAAATGGGGACGCGATGAAGGCTTGCCAATGCAGTATCTGACTGTGACGATAATTTTTCCGTCCTTTAAAAAATGTGCCACATTAGAGAATTTGGAATGTGCAATTTTAGTATATGTTTAATAAGATTTTTACGTGTTAAAAAATAAGTTATTAGTTATGAAAAGAGCTTAAATGAAATTAATGATCTTAAAGTGGAGCTTACATCTTATTTATTTTTAAACAGGGATTCCGAAGAAGAAAAACAATTTTTTTCGAAAATTTGATTAATATATTATCCTTTTTAAAGAAGTATTTGCCTTCCGCAACAAAAATAATGGGCTATGAAATTCTAAAACATTTAAAAGAAGAAGATTCCCCGTGCTCGTCGCAACAGAGGAAAATTAAAATCTGTTTCTAAATATCTTCGATTATGTTTCGGTGTTCATAAAAATGACAAGGGCTAAATCTATCTTAATCGTTAACATCTCTGGTGAGAGCAATTTCGGCAAATGTTAGGTTGTTGTAAAAAATATGAGTGAATGAATAGTTTATAAGCTAAAAGATGGTAATTCGAACTGTCGGGTATGCCTAAAACATAGTAAGTAATTAAAACGTTTATTATTCAATGTTTTGGAGTGACTGGACAGATAGATTAACAGTTTTTTGTCTCTTCATGTAGTTTGAAAAATATAAGATAAAACATTAATTCTCTTGATTTAAAATGATTGATTAAAAATAAAAATTACAGTGGTTCTTTGTTTTACCGAATACCGAAAAATTATATTCAACTGAATGCAGATTTTATATGTTCATTTATAGTTATTCATATGCTGGGAAACGTCTTGCCTATTTTAATATCTAATCGATTCTTGTTAAAATTTATCAACCTTAAGTAGAAATACTTTCAAAATAGTGCCCAAAGTCTAATTTAATCCACATAAAAAAAGCGCCTTAAACTGATGACCAAAATGATCGTTGATGGTTAAACTAGGGACAATTAGTATCCAAGTTTATTATACTCTATTGTAATGACAATGAATCTTTTGAGTTATGGGGAACATTCCGAAATCTGTAATGAGAGCGTTTTCAGATTCTTCAAGAACTCTGTTTACCGAATTTTGGTGATCTTTGTTTTTTAGTCCAGATAATTATCTATAGACATGCCAAAATTTAATAATCGTGTTCAATAAATTTCAAATACAGTTCAAAATCTAGTAATTTAAATCGAAATTTTGCTTGCTTGACTTCAAAAAAAATATAACGTGTCGTCCTAATATGCCTATCAATCATTAATTATGAAGAATAAATTTTTTTTTATTTCATGAATATTTGTTCTTTGTTACAGTAAAAAGTTATTTGAATGGTTTTTCTTTGTCTTTGATAGAAAGAAAAAAAAGTAACGCTCGACTGCATATGTGGGCTCAAATTATTGAACTACACCCATCATGGAATCATTAACATGTCAAAAAAGCATTTGTCACTAAAATGGTTCGGGCTGCAATTGTTATTTTACATTTGCTTGAGATTCCTTTTTGATGCCATCTTCTCAACACCTTTTTTGTTCCTGTCATCATTTTTTAGGATCTTGCAAATATGAACTTATGCAGAAGGACATGTTAATCCGTTATATTTGAACATTAATATTAAGAGAGCATCGTTAAAAGAATTACTATGAGTATCTCATGTCACAGTATCACGAGGATTATTTCTTTCTTTTTCAATATTTGCCTATATGAATATTTATCATATAAATATATCAATATATAAATATTTATAAAAATTTTTTATAAAATACCAATCGTTTAGAGCAAAGATATAAAGGACAAGACTGACGTTGAAGAGTGCTAGAAATGATTTTAAAAATAATTATCTCTGGTTAGTCTTGAATGGACATCATTAGGTATAAACCAGTTCCCAGATACTTGTATAATTGATGTAAATTCGAAAATGATTCCTGCAAGAAACTCCATCACATATTTTGAAACATATTTCGTTATTCCCTTGTATAAATAATTCTTACACATCTCTTGTTTATCTGCTAAAACCAAAGCTACGACCCGAAAGTTTGTTTTTTGTATTACTATGAAAAATTTGTGAAAGAGCAGAATTTCTTCGCAAAGAAGTGCAAAAGGTTTCAGTAATTTTCATCCCTTCAGCCAGGAAATTCTATTCAAATTTCGCCAAGACTGAAGTTCATTTCTTTGACAAGGATATCCATGGTTCCATTCATTTTAACCGAATTAGATATTTCCTAATTACTTTCGTTGATCCTCATTGTTAATTTAGCCATTCTCTCAAAACTTTCTTGCTTAACTGAATTCATCCTCTGCTTTACCTCGATTCCTTCTCATCCTCGTTCTAAATCATATTTCAACTCATAAAATCTTTCCAAAATATTAGAGGAAGCACCGTATAAAAGTTTAAATTACAAGAAGAACATAATACAACATAATACAACCGGAGGAAATCGTTGGCGAAGATTTTTTTGATGAATAACCAAGATCGAGAACAACGCAACACACACTTCAAATAGTTCTACCCACTTAAACTTATGTGATAATTAATTAACAGGCAAATTACATGTTATCGAATGCAAGAGGATTTCGATGAAGTATGTTCGGCAGTTCATATGCAGGTCTTTCATCCATTTAATCAGTTCTATTAAATATTAGGAGATTTCGTGAAAGATCTCAATTTTCGAAAATGAGAAAATATTTTTTTCAAAAACTGAAAACTATCTCTAATTATTTAAAAATTAGTATTATAATTATATTTATATTTACAATATATTTATCTAAAGAAATAAGCTGTATAATAATTTACTCATTCTTAAATTATAATTATATAATCGGCTAAATAATTCATAAAAATAATAATGCTGAAACATGGTTTCAATTAGGGTAACAATTTTGATCGCTCTTTCCCATTGCGTTTATTATTATTTCGAAGAGAGTCTAAAGATTAAATGAAACAAAATTTTGAAATAAATTCTTCAACTTTTACTTCCTCTGCCTTTTTCATGAACTTCAAAATCTGTACAACATCTGAAATAATATTTTCATCGCAGCAGACATAAGACTCTGTGCACGATACATCACCTAAACACTGTGTCTCAAATGCATACATACGTACTGAAATACGTAAAACCATTGCCTCGGATGTATTAATACTTAGATGCGTCATAATTAATAGGTTTTTCGCATGGAGGGCCTGCTGATCCTGGAATGAAAAACATTTTTGACGAAGAATTTCTTATTAATGAGCACTGCACGAATTCATTTTATTTTTCAGGCATTTTACTTCGGTAACGGCGCTTAACGTTAAAGATAAATTGTCCAATATCGGTACTGTGCCTCCGTGCATCTACCACTGATAACACATGCTGCTTCAGTTGTCTTCGTTTTTTGAATTTATCAACGGGACATTCCTTATTCCGGACTGTTTTTACCTGAATTCCCCACCCTTTTCTCCATAAAGAACTGTTGATTCAATGACTTTAATTTATTGTTTTACTTTCCAGATGAAGTTACACATTAGCCATGGAGAGCTCCATCTTCATACTCGTCTGCGTTGGGCATTTGGGTAAGTAAAGATAAATTGTTCCGCCGCTCCTGTTGGCCGCAAAGTGATCATAATTAATCTCAGTTTATCCACATTTAAAGCGGATACCTTCTCTTAAGGTTAAAGCCATGCATTGCATTTCGCGAACTATCTGGGATAACTGGGTCGTATTTTCGTCAGAGAGATGCTTGATATACCATTATTGAGTCTTTTCTATTTGTCTTTATTATGGTATACGGATAATTTGAAAATCATTTAAACAGCAAAGAGAAAAAAAAATAATTTAAGGAAGATTCCATCATCAAATGAAACATTCTTGAGATACGATTTAGTTGTTTCGCCTTAAGTGCAAAACTTTAAATAAGATGAAAAGTCCTTGCTAACACACCTGAAGTGTTTCGAAATATCCAATGGCTTTTATTAATGAGAATCAAAAATTTCATAAACAGCAATGAATTTTCTTAGTTATAATTTTATTCTTATTTTAATCATTGGAACTTGATAAGTTTTGAAAATTTCTATAACTTAATAATTTGTCTAACATTTAAAAAATTACGGATGAACCACTTATGTGCTAAAAACTGAAGCTGCGTTCAAACATTCTCAAGATTTGGTTTGATCTTTGAAAACATTAAATTTTTTATGCACGGTCAACGATCGTTAGCTAAATCTAGAAAATTTAATTTTATAAAGGGATTTTTTTTAAAAAAATAATTAATTGATATAAATATGGTTGAAGTTTAAATCTGATTTTTTTTTACATTTAAATTAAATTGCAGAAGGCTTCCCACATCAGTATATTATGAAACCAAATTTGTTATTACGATTTTGAAAGAGTTTGCTCGTGCTTTTTAAAGGATTACATTGTCAATTGCATAAAAATTGATTGATTCTATAGTTTTTTTAAATTCAGGTGTCAGTTTAAAAATTGTCGGTTGAAGCAATTATTATTGTTTAAATATGTAAATTATTTGCGGCATCTTTTTCGCAAAGCAAAAGTGAAGGGAACAATTAGGGAAATTTATGTCAAATTAAAAATTTTGTGTCAAATCTGTTGCATAAAGGGAATATAGGGACCGAGCATGGTCGAAGCTGATAAATATTTGAAAGCTTTTGCCGCTTCTGACTTAAAACCCAAATGCGATACGTGATTCCTATACAAGGATCCATCTAATAGACATGGACGTCATTTGTGTTATCGATCCCCTGCTCTGTTTGTCTTCTCATTAAAGATTCTCTCCGGCTGTTACTTTTGACTATTTACTCACAGCAAATATTCTGCTCGATCAAATCAGACAACAACTCTTTATCAAGCGACCTCTCTCCGTTCTCCCTTCGACCTCCCTATACATTGATCGAGACCTTATTTCAAATGAGTGAAAAATGAGGTGCGGAAGGATGAAATTCTCCGCCTTCTGAATTGGATAACATCGAGCTGAGATAAATGATTGAAGCGTTCGTTGTTCCCGTTGGAATATAAACCGCGAGAAACGACTTAAAACTCCATCAGGAGAATAATGAATTGCAAATACGTTCATAAGTTTCGATGGAAAATTGACTGTTATTAATTTATTACAATAAAACTGTAGGCAGATAAAATTCATTAAAGGTACCTTTAATTGGTAAATGGAAGGATTTAAGAGATGAAACGTGAAAGACTTTTAGGAATTTTCCATAATTTACTTGGCGCCGCAAAGCATTAATTTTCTCGATTCATTGATGAGGCTTTTCTCCAGTTTCCACTTAGCAAGACAGCTTTATTTGCCCGATTTGGTTTTGGTGCAACTGACTTTCCAATTGAATCGCTTAAATTCCATATAAACTCGTTTATTTTATTATAGTTTTATCCTTAAACCTTGATCTTAAAAATAAAATATCAAAATTTCTTTAGCTATTTTCTTATAAAATAATATGCTGAAGAATTGTACATTCCAGTATAAACAGATAATATTTTTCTTATCTGTATTAATTAGAACCAAATAAATATAAAATAAATTTTTTTTTAAGTTTCTAATTAAAAGTTGCATAAAAATCAAATAAATTTCTTAAAATTCTCACAATAACAGAAACACAATGAAGTTATCCATCTATAATTAGTTAATTTTTGTATGGTTAAATATAAAACAAATATACAAATTCTGAATTACAAAATTTATTTCATATTTTTTATAAGTTACAGCCTCATTCTTTTAAGAAGGCATCTTAAACATTAATGTTACTATCATAAACAATGATATTAAAAAGAGATTATTACAATGAAGTGCATAGTTTCTCAGAGAAATATTAAAATAAATTTTAATTTTTTATTTCACTTTTTTTATATTATTTGTTCATTCAAGGAGTAACATTTTATTCAACTTTTTTAAATAATTTTTTTAGACCATATTTTATGATTGGGAAATAAAATAATTATTCTCTTTTTGATTCTGAATTTATTATTAATGCAAGATTTAAAAATATCTAAATTTTAATTTTAAAATATTCATAATATGAATCAGTTATATCCAAATCAAAAAATTGAACTAATAATTTTAATTTATCCATTCCGGTCAGCCTTGTACTACAATTTTTCTGTTTCTTAACCTATTATATGTTTACAAAAAGTAAAAATTTAGTTTACTAATAAATTTTTAGCTACCAAAAACTATTTTAATGAAGGGCAATTTATTAATGAATAGAACGGCATAAAGGTAATGGCTTTTTGGATTAATTGTTATACTAAGGAACTTTTGTTTCAAAATATTCGAAATACTTTTTAATCTCATTTCAACGCATCTTTGAATAACTTTATCCAAATCTTGCTACCCACTATCCACAGATTTTTTGTCTAAATGATTCTCTACAACTAAGATTATAAAATAATAAAACATAGATCTGATGATTGCATAAAATATATATAAAAATGTTTCACATTGTTTCATGTATTTGATGGTAAGTTGATATTAGCTGCAATTATCATCAAACTGTTTTGAACTGTTATTCTGCTTTCGCAAGTTCTTAAAACTTGCTTGGAACAACAACCTATTGTAACGAATTGTTACAAACAACACGAGGAGGTAATTCATGTTTGATGCAAGTCGCAGCAGAAGGTTGAGATCCAAAATCTGACTAATGAATACTGCTATGTTAGGAATATCAAACTAAATTTGTTTGCCATTTCCGATCCGGAATGAAACTTAAAAAACGATAACGTGAAAATTGGTTTGTATGATTTTGGCGTGAAAGATTTTGATGTCGTCCAAATGGATTTCAGACCATTGCATTACCTGGTTAACCACAATCCGGCTTTTAACCACGGTTAACTGACTTTGTTAATAGATGTTCATACATAATTTGATTGATCCGCGTTTCCACGGCCTGGCAACTCTTGCCGTGTTTATTACTTCACATCTTCCATCTTCTTTCGGTTTTAGGCACATCCGTAATAAGAATTTGAAGTGGTCTTTCAACCAGAAATTTATTTTGCTTCTTTTACACTATGTAATATGCTTACTCGTATTACTTCTTACAGTGATCAATAAATAAGAATTTTTTAGTTATTATCCATATCTGATGCATTTCGATATTGGATGAGGTTATCACACTTTTAATACCATGAACTGATAAATTTTTAATACAGATGTAATGCTTAATCAGTAACAAATTGTGAATCTGTCATATTTTTAGGCCTATTTTTCTGTATAGTTTATAAATGTATTATTTTTAAAGATATTTTAATATTTTTAATGTTAACCACAATTTTTTTATCTTTTTTATAAAAAAAAGATCTCAATTATCTGATAAAATCAAATTTTTATTTTATCTTTATATGTTTTTTTTTTGTAGTCATGATTTTTTCGACAGATACCTCAATCATTATCAGTTCCAATGCATTTGTTTCAATACAATCGAGGGAGACTATTGCAGATCTAGTTTTTTTTTGATCTGACGAATTTTTGATATATATTTGTCAGATATTCCGAATAACAGATTTGATCTGTTATTCAACATAAAATGTACCTGAACTTATGGCATATTTTATCTAATAATCTTTTTCTAATTTATGAGTAACGTACTGTATTTTAACAAGAATAGATAAAACTGATTGCTTTAGGCTCATTAGTTAGGCGTTATATGTTACAATATTGGTAATATTTAGTATTGTTTTATATATATGAAAAGGACACATTTTAATAACTTACACTGAATATTCAACAAAAAATACATTGTCTGTACATTATTCTACAATGTATTTATCGGTAAAAGTGTCTTTATTTTGATTTGATTGGAAATAGTTTCGTTTTCACAAATTATTTATGAAAAATATTGTAATGGCAAATCTCGTATGAGAATTTCTGTACGATGTATGTTAATATTACAACTATTATTTAGTTCATTATTTCCTTTTTTATTGTGAAGGACTAAAAACTGATGGATTTACTTTGTGCTTCTGGAAATTCCAGTGTATTCCAACAACTGAAATTCACCAAAAATTGGATCACAACTTTGCAATTATAACGAATTTTCTCGGATTAAAAATATTTTGAATCCTTTAATATGATACCGAAGTTCTTAGGAGTTTTTACATTTGGAATAAGTTTCTGGAATGTCCTGGAATTCCTATTTCCATAAAGAATTTTCGTATGACTGTTCGTCTTTAAACTTTTCATCGTAGGATATTTATCATGTATGCTTTAACAAAGATCCATTAAATCTCTGAATTTTAAATATTAATTTTGCAAAACATTCGGAGGCACCAAGCATCGTTATTTTTTATTATATATTTCTCTGCGTAACACTTAATAACAATGAATAATATCAGAGATTGAAATCTAAGGTTTCCGGGCAAAATTAGGCTGCAGGTACATTGCATTCGCTTCGACCACGGAACACTGTCTTCGTGTAACAGGTTTCATTTGCGTAACGAAAAGTTGACTTTTTATTATCTTCAAAAAGTAACTACATATTTTTCATTTTACAATACAAATTTTATTTTCTAAAATTTTTTGTATTTAGAGATAATATAGAAAGAAAAATTTCATGTTTAAATTTTTATCATGTTACCATATATTGCTATCGTCTGTTAAATGATCGGATAGAAAATTCGAGGTACTAAAGGACAGCGAGATATGAAGGAGTGGTACCGAGATATAAGATTCTGAGGGCGGAAAAGAGAAATAAATGAGAAATGAATAGAAAGAGAAAGAATGTTGTCGATTTTATTTGGCTGTAAATCTGCGGATTAGCACTCAAATGAAATCGACAACACTCTCCTTTTTCACTCATTTCCCATTTATTTCTCTTTTCCGGCCTCAAACCTTACATCTCTCTCCTCTCGTTCATACCTCACTGCCCCTAGGTACCCTCGTACCACTATCCTCGGTACGAATTTTCGATCTAGTTATCCAACTTATGATGTACAAGCTTGAAAGCTGATCAAAATTTCGAGTATAATGTTCCTTTTATTCTGTTTCAAACACTAAAAAATTATACGTCATGTTTTCCGAACGCAAAACTCTTCGTTCAGAAATCGAAAACCTTAATTTGAATCGTCCTACAGATCTACACCAGTAGACCTTGCTGCATTACTTCGATGTATTTTAATTCAGGTTAGGCCATACCTGGGTCATTAAAATTTCGGTACGGGTTTTTACCTTGGGACGGACTTTATTCCAGAGATGTAAAGCAATATTTAATTATTTTGCAAATTCCGGTCTCATATTTATTCCTTTGTCCTTCCAATCATTAAAAGTCACTTTTTCCAATTTCATTATCTGGATTACAGTTTTATGATCTAATGCTTAGATTGTTAAAAAATGAGTCTATTTCCAATGCCCATAGGGGCTTATTCATCTCTCTGAGCTAATTTACGAGCTAACAATTTCGCTATTCATTAAATTTCCAACACTAACGCTTTTGCCCGAATGATAAGAAGGCATGAAATTCTCAAATTTTTAAGTAAAATGAATTTTAATATTTTAATTATTGACAAATTTCTAAAATTTGGGATTATTAAATAAAGTAAAAATTTATTTTTGCTGTATAATGGAAATCGCAGCAGCATCTTTTTCTCCCGGTTACTTTAAATCATCAATTACATGGTACCAACTTCATATCCTGTAATTTTTGCCATAGGAAATTTTAATTTATCACCTTTTAAGAGATCATAAAATGATTTCTCGGAGCTGTGATATTTGAGTTCGGTGAATCAGAAGGACATAAGAAATTCTTGCCGAATAAAAAGCAGAGGTTTAGATTATTTCTTTATTGTTTGCAGATATTTTTTAGTGCAGATGTAAATAAATCGTTTGTTTTTGTGCTGATGGCATTAAAGTAATTTAGAATTATCCTGAGAATATATGATTCAAATTGTTAATTATCATTTTCTTGTCTTTTAGATTTTAGCAGCATTTGAAGCATTACCTTTCTCAAATAAATACAATTAAATTTTGGATATTCATTGTCTTATAAATTTATATTTTTTATGTCTTTTTGTTTTCGTAGTGTTTGGATAGTATTACATGGAATGTATATATTACCTGAATAATATTATTGTAAAACTCATGACGAATAAAACCTTATAAATTCTTAACACGAGAAGAAAAGAGTAATTATTTGTAATTAAAAAGTTTATGAATTAAAAATACTTTAAAATTTGGCATTATTTTAAATTTTCTGCTTGCATTCATGGATAAATCAAAAGATCCGAATGAGAAATTACAAATACCATTTTCGCCAATATTTTGCCAAATTATTAAAATCCAAAGGTTTTACGTCTGCTAATTAATTTCTAGACAAAAAAAATAATGATTTCCGTTACGTCATTAGAAAATTCTGTTCTTATTTCAAGAGGATTTTCCTGCTTTTATTTAGAAATAAATTGCTGTATTACAACAAGAAGCAAAAAAAAAAAAATTATTTATGTGATTTCAGATACTTAAGCAGACATGAAAAAATTATTTACACATCTCCGGAATCCTTAATTAAGCTCAATTTTCTGACTTATTTTGAATTTCACCTGCTGCGCCATGTGGCTTTTTAAAAGAAAAATTGCCGCATTAATAATCCAAATGAGATAACAAGATGGCAAATCACATCTTCCCGTCTATATTATAATCAACTTTTGAGCTTCATGGGTTTCCATCGAAAATGAGAAAGCGTTTCTGTTTTCCCATTCAGATTTCAGCAAGAATAAGTTTAAAGGCATAAAACAATGGCAGTTTGCTTAGCGAGCACCACTTTCAGTAATAAGGCTTTAACCAATATCTGACACGAGATGGTTTGAAATGATTCCATCTTCGTTAACGACAGAAGGATGGGGCATAACATTACATTTTAAAAATACATACGATCTATTCTCCGGGAATCTTAATTTGGGGACAAAGAACGGTCATTTTGCTCTGCGGAAGAGAGAAAATAAAAAAGCAGTAAAAGTAATAGAAAAGCGGAAATCATTTGCGGCAAAATAGTAATCGTGGAACTAAACTGAGTTGCATGAATTTCGTTATTAGTGATTTAACCTCCCATCTAACACTAGAAAAGTGTCAGATGGAAGCCTCAGTTTTCCCATTTTATTACCTATCTCCTTTTTCTTCGGGCTGCCGATGCTACCATTTTCCCCGAGTTGTCTTTTTTGTCCTTGTTACTTAAATCATCCGTTTTCTTTTATTTCATCAATTGCTTTACGGTTCGCCACCTTTAAACCAATTTAAAGTTACTCTTTTCTTTTTATTTTCTATTTCAAAAAAGCGAAAACCCTTTTTTATGAGAACTATGACATTTAAGTTTTCGGAAATCCGAACTTGTATGCCCAGTAAAAATTGGCTGAAGCACTAGTTAGTGAAGGAATTGTTCTTCATTCGATAACAATATTACGGAGTTTGAGCCTTGAAAACTTATAAAGATCTATTTTATCAGTACATACAGAAGTCGCAATGCAGGGGGAGATTAGTGTACTATTTATATTAATGTTTTGCGAAAAAGATTATCATGATTTGTATGCGGCAGAACAAACAACTCAGATATAAGCATGAATAGATTTACTTCCAAAATTATTATTAATTATATTTATTCATTAGCTACGTCATTGATACGTGCATTTACGGAATATTGATGTTAGATAATCATATCATCCTTTCATTATGTCCGGCTGTGAGTCCTTTGTGAAATGAAATTTCAGCATTTTAATTAATATAATTTGCCTTACTTTTACAGTGCCAGTAAACAGCGATTTGCCGCTGAGGTCGATAAAATATGAATATAAAGAAAATAAAGATACATCAAAATACTCTAGACTCCTAATCAAATTGGCCTCTGTGCAATTTCAGCTTCGATGATTTTGAAGTAAAAATTTTTAATATTTTCTTGCTGTTTTCCTGAATTTTTTTTTCAGTGCCAATATGCTAGGTAACCGATGTAAGTCTCTAAATTGGGAGAAACAGAATATAAATGCGACACATAAACTGCATATAACACAAGCTTATTGGACATTTTTTATTTCTTTTCGCATCTTAAGTCTGATTTTTGACAAAACGCGATCGAACCGACAAACAATGTCACTTTTGTTGCTCCACATATAATATGTGATGTAGAAGTGAAAATAACTTCAAACGAAATAGAAATTTCGAGTAACGCCTTCCTTTGGAGGCGTCCTTTTCTAATTTCCATTATTTTATTTGAATCTTCAGTGTGCTGAATTTTCAATGCGAGAATTCGGCAAATAATAATAACAGTAATATCTACATGTAACCAGATTTGTTTATTAATATTTGAATCACGTTGGGTAAATTAATTTGTGAGAAGTTCTTCTGTAATTTTCGAATTCAATTGTCCCAGGGCAGATTCAAGGCGTACCTCAATCACATTTAGATTTCAAAGTTTGCGGCTCGATTTGAATGTATCGGAGTTTCATTCCCGTTCAGGACAGGAGTCCGGATTGTCTTCAGCTCTGCAAAAATCAACTGCGGCAACAGGACCGAATTCATTTCGGTTCCATTTTTTAGCTGCGCGATCTACGTTCCTTTGGCAAGCGGACGCATTAGCGGCTGCGATGAAACAGCGAGAAGGATCCCGAAAATGGGTCCCCTAAGAAGATTATGATGCGGCCGAAAGTCATTTGATCGTGAGCTTTCGTTAATATCAAAACCTTCGGGGGGTTTTTACCTTTTATAAAAATTTCGAGTCTGCCAAATATCCGAAGACCGATTGGGAAATTCGAGTTGAGAGCTTTTATTCTCGTCGACGCCCGGAGACACGACGCGGCCCCCTGAATGTTAAATCTTCGCGGCGCGATCAAATACATAATGCGCCGTTAGATTCTTACGGAGAAGCGATGCTTCAGAGGACGTTAATTTGCTTAATAAGAATAATTGTAGCATTTATTACCCTACGCAGACCATTTTCGGTGATGACCAAATTGCACCGGGCTCGGAGTTAAAGCTTCTGGCATTATAAACGTTCTCCTTTTCTCGCTCCTGAAAATTTTACGGGTTTAATTACAGGCGGGGAATCTGCGATCTGCGGGAAAATTATTTTAACAAAACTTTTATCTAACCGAAAAATGTAAAAACAATCAAAAGAGCGATTAACGTCAGGCAGTTTTTACCTTCCGCTTCGACGCCGTCGTCGAAGGCAGCGGGAATATCAAAAACTGGAAATCCGATGTGGATTTAGACAAAATTCGCGCACTTCCAGTGCAGGCGAAGGAGAAATGATTCGAACGCATTAAATCGAGCCGGAAGAGGATGTGGAAAAGCAAAAACGGCGTAGCGTGAACATCCGAAGTTTGCTGCTTTCGTCGGTCCCCCGGGCACGCTCAGAACGAGGCACCCAATTAAAACGAAAATCACACACAAAGCGAAACAGGTGCATAAGGAACCGAAAGGAGCAAAGGGGAAGTGGCAGAAGAGAGGGAAAAGTAGGAGAAAGACCATCTGCCGTTCCCGCCAGAACACATCCGGCCTCTTGTACAGCTGTCTAGATGATCACGTTGGTCGCTTAGTTCCAGTCGTTACCACTGGTCTGGTGCCACGCGGTTTCCTTCAGTTCTTCAACGTTCGCTGTTCTCTACGCGTTTCACCACACTTCATGTGATGTTCCTGTGATGTTTTACTCATTTTTTTCTGTTTTTCTCCTTCTTTCTGGATACTTAGCGCAATCAGTCAGTGAGTTCATACTCAGGTTTCTTTTTTCAAGACTTAATTCATTTAGACTGGACATGGGAGCCGTTGAGCATGACTGACTTGTAGCACTTAAAAAAGCACTCACGACGGTAGATCCGATAATAAGTGTCGAAACTTAGAAATAAAATATTCTCGTGTATTTTGGTCTGCATATATTTTCCAACGAAAATCGTAAAATGTCATTCATTGTGACATAATAAAAGTAAAATTTAAATTTTTTTTTTTTTTTTTATTAAAATCACTTTACTTTCATTTTATAATGTAAACAATAAAATATTCTAACATGAAAAGTGCCATAAGCATTCGTTATACTGACGAGACAAAATAATCTATTTAAGTGTTTGGATATTAATATCTCACAGTGAAGAATACAGCTACCTTCCAACAGGGGTAATCACTCATAATTCTTTTACATGATGAACTTTTTCACTTGGATAAACTTAATGTTAAAACGAATGACAAAAAACGAGGAATATGTTCTACATAAGTATATTATCGCGGAAATAATACCGGAAAGAATACTGATCTGTGCTAAGAATCTACTGGTAAAAGAAATATGCATCATTGTTGCTATTATGTACACAAAAAATGTAACATAATTTATGTAGTTCAATTATTCACATTTATGTACATTCTTTTGAAGAATTCCCCTAAATCGGTTTTTTTCAACACGTAGATACTTATAAAAGCACGAACGACGAGAAATGGAAATTACATCGCACGTAACAATTAGAAAATCGTATTTTATGTTGCAAATATTAATGCATCGTGCCAGATTATTGAATGTGGATGTCGTCTGAGGAATTTCCGATTGTTTATTTAAGAAATCATCAAAAATTGCATTTAAAATTTACTTGACTCATTGGACAGGTTACCGGATGTATTAGACATTTGTCCACTAAAGTTTCGTGTTCGGTATTGGAATGCCCGGAAATTTCTTTTTATTCCCTCATTTTGTTTGAAATATTTAGCGGGGCACGCACAACCGGATAATTTTCAGTTTTCCTCAGTTTTCGCTTCATCTTTTTCCATTGTCTTCGGTTTTCGGTTGGTGCTGCCGGAGAACCCAACTCCTCTTCCGTTCGGCGTGACTTCCTTTTTCCAACGGCCTTGCCGTGCCTTCGATCGATGTGCACCGTCTCAAGCAGCTCGTTTGAGGTCCCTTCTGAACAGCCCTTCGACGGCTGCAGCGACCAATTTTTCCGTCTGTGTGAAAACCTTTTTTTTAGTACATTTTCCACAGGACCGCGCACGTTACTGCATTTCGGCGAGCTCCCAATCTAGCAGAAATTCCGTATCTAATCTTGCGTTGCCTGCGGCGTCAGTCCCCATTGCTTTTTCTGATAACCCGTTATCTATGCCCTATCAGTGGCAGTTGCTGGCTGGAGCGGTTGACGCCCTCCACAACAAAACACGCTCTGTATCAACAGTCAAATGTACTAACATTTGATATCTTTCACGAATGCCTTCTGCTCCTGGGCATCCTCGCTTTGTTCGGCGCAGCGCGCATTAATCCGCTTTTTTTCCCGAATTATGTCCCGCGTTTGATCGAGGGCAGAGGGTTGCTTCGCGACACGGTTTTATCAGTGCAGTCTCTTTAATTTGCCTAATGCATCTCGAGGAGAGAGATTCCCGGCCCGAGATAAGAAATATCTTTAAGAGCCGACAAACCCGCTGCCCGATGTAACGGTTTGATGGATTAGTCGCGTGCTTATCGATTCGCGGCACCCCCGAGGACGGGATTTGACTCCGGAAGTTTCCGACAGGAGCGGAAGTCCGCACGGAGACGAGCCAAATGTCAGAATTGCGGATCGCCTTCTCCCGCAGCCGGGAATTTTGCGCGGTTCGCAATTTTCAGGGAAATTTGGGAAAGGTCGCGCTTCTGCATCTTTTTCCCGCGCGCCGCCGTCACGTATTTAATTTGTCGATAGCATCTGCGGCGCGGGAAAAAGTAAATTGCTGCCTCCGCACGAAGGCGGAAGCCTCGGGAGGAGCATTTCGGACGGGACGCCAGCCTTAGCTCGGCAATTTTTCAATCCGGCTCATGTGCGTAGACGGTGGTGAAACGGTGATGATTCACTGTTCGTGTTGGCGCAGCCCTTTCGCGGCACCTGCTTCGCCAGAGGATGGTTCTCCCATTAAAATTTGAGGAGCGGTTTGCGGCAGATGATGGGCCCAAACAAAGCTTAAATTCTGCTGGATTCACAATTCATGTCCGCTTTTGATATTTTCACAATGCATCGTAAAGTCCGCTTCGGTAAATAAAACTCTGTTCGTTAATCTAATAATTATTCTTCGCAGTATGTCTTCTTTGCTCTTACTTCCCATCGCCATTTGATATTTGTAAATCTGATCTGCAGTTCATGCGCAATTTTGGATTTAATATAAATCGGGAGATAACGTATTCTTTGCTTAACATGGTTGTAAATCTTCTTTCTTAGGCTCTATAAATAGAATAAATATCTAATTTTATTGATTATTAATTCTTCAAGGAAACCCGAGTGTATGATTAAGAATTTTCACTTATACTATGTAATTAGAAATATGTTAACTTTATAATGTAAATATTATTAAATTTAAAATAAATTAAGATCTCATTACAAAAGCTCCCTTCTTTGTATTTCTGTTTCTTAATATTCCGGTTAATATTCTTATCTTTAATATTATTCCATTTAATTTTTTAGTATTTCATTGAACTTTATTTTTTTTTTCTCATTATTCGTTTGAAAATAATTATTTTTACATGAAATTACAATTTTTTTTTGCAACATCATTTTGTCTTAAATTGTTAACTGAAATAAGGATGTTTCTTGGTGTTAAACAAAAAGAAAAGTTATCTTTATTTCGAATGACAACTATTTTCAAAATAAATATACCGTATTTAAGTAAATTTTTGAACAGTTTTTACGAGTCTCGCAGGAACTGTTCAAAAAATAGTAGTCGTGGCTCCTACGAGTCAAAATTGAAATTGCAGTTAAATATATATGAAATAAGCATTAAAAAATATGAAATTTATAAATTTTTTTAGAAGCTAAAAAGAGAAAAATTGTATTTTAAGTTCGCTCGAGAAAGTAACTATTCATTCAGCCTATTTTATTTAATTTAGAACTGGATTTTAGATTTTCATGTCGTTATTGAAGTCAAGAAAGCGCAAATTACGATAATAACATGACTGCGGTTTTCGATGAAATTAGATAAAACTTTTTTTCGAATAACCTCTACCCTGGAGTTAGTTATTAAGAACACAGAAATAATATATCATATTGGCAATAAAATCCCGTTAATATAAAGCTAGATGTGAGCTTTGGATTATAGAGTAATTGAGGCTGTTTTGGCCGAAGGGTGTAATATGCAAACTTATTTGAATATTTACACACCTAATTTCGCATAATAAATGAATGAGATTTTATTTTGTTTATATTCTTTCAGGCTCTGACCGTTATACAGTAAAGTAAATGAAATTCAGATCATTTCAGGATGAGAACAGGTTCAACGTTATTAGGTAACCGCAGGCTTTACTCTTTGAATAGTATTAATGTATGGTTCCCTAGTTGATATTCTAGAAAAAAAACCAATATAAAAAAAATAAAAACTTGTCTGCATTTTAGCCTTCTGGCACATTAATCTTCCGAGGAGGATCCCTTAGGTATTCACTAAATGTTTTTCTCATTCCCTCACAAGGTTTATTTCATCTCTTAGACGTTTTTATATAAATTCGAAACTCATAATATTAATGTACCCTACTTATTTCCTCTTTTTTAAAATATAAACACTCATTGAATACGTCTTCTCTTGCAAATATTAAATTTTTTTTCCACCTTTATATGTTAATAACGTCTGAAAATATAAATTAGCAAAATTATTCTATTTTTTAATCTAAATGTTCCAAATTAAAAAACTTTCTCAGAACGAATGTTCACCTTGTAAGAATTCGAATGAAATTATAACATTTTCATACTATTTGAGATGAATGACAAATCTTACACATATTTCCCTTTCTTAACTTCAGCCTGCAGAACCTTTAAAAATTTCAATCCCAATTATCATACAGATACATAGTTCAAGAGAAATTGGGAAGAATATTTTAAATACGATGAAGGAATCGTTTTTATCCAATGCCGCTTAAACATGAATCCAGTTTCATTTTTTTTTTCTTTTTGGGAGAGTACGAAGCTAAAAACTGTAATTATTCTCGATGGATATTTTAAAGAAAATTGGTTTAATTCTCTATAATTTTTTAATAAAAAAAATCGTATTCATCTCTGAATAAAATTATTATAATATCAATTCAAATGGACAACATCATACAATTCAATACTCTTATTACGGAGGAATATTAAACTTAAGGTGCAATAATAAGATCAAGCGTTCCGAATAAACACTATCAAAAATTTCGATATTGTTCAATAAAATTAGAATAAAAGGATAGCTTTAAAAATTCGACAGTTTAAAAAAATGCACCAATTATAATGATAGTGCTAAGAACCTTAACAATGATGAGCTTTTGCAAAAGTTCTTAGCAGCATTGCTTCTGGGTTGCAATTAAAAAGATATTCGCTTAATTGGAATCTAAGTCGCCAACACCCAAAAATGATTTTTTTTTTTGTTAAGTATATCCCAAGGCAGATTTGAATTAGTATGTGTGATACAATTTGAAGATACATAGAAGTAACCTTTTCAGTGTGACCTCTTTGACGAGCTTCGCATTTAGCCTGATGTTAGAGAAGATTCTCATGCAGTGCCGGATGGATACACAGTAATCCGGACGTACTTGTGAACATAATTATCCGCCTACAATGAATATAACCGACTCTTAAACTTCAGTGCTTAACTGTTGACTACGCAAACTTCGCAACCATGAAAAAACTACCTCCGAACATTTTTTTTTTTTAATTTAACAGAGCTGTGCTCTTTCAATTTACGAGGCAGGACAAAAAACATTAAAACTTTCTTGTAATGAAGAGTAACATGGTATACGGAGTGAACCATTGTGTCACAAAATAACATGGCAAACGGTTATCGTTGGGGCTAAGGTTTAGGTCTCTTATTCATGTTGCATGTAATAAGTTATAATTACCGATGCTTATTAAATGTTATTAGGAAGTACCACATATGTTGGCAGCATTGTTGACTTAACATTTTATGAATTATTTCAAAAGTAATAATTTTCCCAACACGATCGCCTGAAACTAATACAAAACGAACTTTTTTTGTGATAATTTCGGTACAAAACTTTACTCTTAAGTAAATGTAAGAGGGATTGCTTTGTGCGCATTACACAGGGTTTACTGCAGGAGTCTCGAAATGCATCCTGACGAAATGAAGCGCAAAATTTTTTTATGTTGCTGGGGAAAGAGATTAAATAAAATTTTCTCGATAAATAATTCTTGCCGAGAGAAATCTTAAGCAGCTTTAAAACACATAATTCAAATCTTTTTGCTTCGTATTTCTCTGCCTTGAATTCCATCTTTATATCCCAGAGCCATGATCCATTTCACATTTCAAAGTTTTAATTTATGAAACAGTTGCGAAATTATTATAAAATTTTTACTTCAGTCTTTAATGCCTAAAACAATTTCTCCAATTTTTATGATTATTCCTTACATTCACCAAACTTCTTCTTTGATTATTAAAATAAAGATCTGTTTAGCTGCGTTCTTCAAATCAAAATTGTATCAGATCACAATCAAATAACTTACCGAAGTGGAAAATAAGAAATCATAGTTAGAATTAATATGCTCCTCGATATAGTTTTTTTGCAGTGAACTGCAAAATCAAATATTAATAAGATTAGCGGCTTCACTCATTTCCATCACTGAGCCAAGATTGCTCTTAAATGTGATATTTGGATCAGAGAATAATTTTGTATTGACACAAGCAAAGTTTTGAAAGAGAACAATGAGCAGATACTTTTTTGTGTATTAGATTGACTTTTGAATATCTCTGAGATATCGCTTATTTTTAAGAAAACAAAATAAAAACTCTTTTTTTTTTTTTTTGCATAAGCGTATTCGGTGTTATTATTGAAAGTGATGTCACTTCCGTCGCAGCAGGGCATTCCCTCCTTATGTAATTTCAGGCATTTCAGGTTCTGTAACTTTCGGGGAGGTCACGTAATGTTATTTCCCACGGAATCACATGAAATTTTAAATTTTCGAAGCCGAGAAGCGAAGATTAGTTGAAAACGATAGATTTATCATGTAATTAGGGATTGTATTTGGAGAGATGGATCGATGCAAAATTTGTTTTTACAGAATGTCCAATATTTAAAAATTTGACTTTTTAATTCATGAAATTCAGCCTTTTCTTCGTTGCAAGAAGCGTGGGCTCTTCTGTTCCCAATCGGAGGTTCCGGGGCAAGTTCTTTACCTTTTTTTTGGTTTTCATTTGATTCTACAAACAAATTATTATTATTTTTATCAGTGACTTCGCTTCAGAAATTCCTCATTTAAATTTTCAATATTTTTCATTTCTTATTATCAGCGTGAGCGCGCCTTTCAGTTAGTTCTTTATTTGGGATTTAAGTTATTGTGTTTCCGTTTTTGCATTAATTATATTTATATCACCCGCAATTAACTAAGACTGTTTTAATTTTGAACTTTCGCGCTCGCATATAACCGTTTCGGATCGCACCTGATTAGTCTTCGTTAAAACGCCTTATTCGGAGTGCACAGTTCGCACTTGTGAAAAAGTTGCCTCCCGCTTTAATACAAGCTCAAAATAACATATTTAAAAGTAAGTTTCAACAAGGCTCAGTCGAAAATTATATATATTAATTCCGACGCGGCAACATTTGCAGGCAATTTCGGAAGAAGGCATCGGGTTTGGCGTTCTTTTTGGGCAAAAGCGATCCGAACCTCGTGCGGTGCAGAAAAAAGCCGAAGGAGGCTCGTGCACTGCGGAGGATAAAGCGAAGTTCCGCAGAGTTTTTCCTCCCAAAATAACTTTAAGATGATTCCGCAAAAGGCGAGTCCTTCCTAAAAGTCTCGGCCCCGGCGTTTTATCAAACTTTCTGCCGTTCATTAAATTTTATTTCAGCCGGAGAATTAATTGCCCGCTGAGCCCGGGTGCAGCGAAGCCATCGGGGGCGCCGTCCTCGGCTTAATGCTTCCGACGCGGGGCGAATTTCGGGCAGACCCCTCGATCGGGGAATTCCGAGACGAGGCTCAGGCACGAAGGAATTCGCAACCGACGGAATTTGCGAAAATAAAATTGAATTTTATAATATGACCGAGTATAACGAAGAAATTACTCTTTTCTGCTTCCTTGGGCGGAAAATGCGTGAATTATGGACCCCAGAGTGAAATGTTCACATCCCGTAAAGAGATCGCTTAAATGCATATTATATTTATGTGTAAAAGCGCAATTGGTTAATTGGTCATTTATCCTAATAGTTAATTCGATCCTAATACCTGTAATTAGTGTTTAACCGAGATAAAGATAATTAAAAATAAAAAAGGGTCACGTTTATTCATTTGCATGCTCACATTCTTCGTTCTCTGTCGGAAAGACGATGCAAATATTTTGAAAAAGGTATTATTCCTTTTTATTTGGAAAAAGAGTTTTGCTTTGTGACATTTGTAATGATATTTTCTATGATCCGCAATAGATTTTTTTGTTTCACATTAAATGGTCCGAAATCTTAAATCCTTTTTTGAATTTTAATTTAATTTCCTTCAAAGTACAATTTTAACCCAGCGTTGTATACGAGCATTGCAAAATAAGCCTTTCGTGCCAGGGATGTCTGGCGAAATGAGAACCTCGAAACAGATTTATTTAATCCGTCCATACTGTGCCTTTTCGCAGGAGCTTTTCTGGAAACCTAACCTAACGAAAAACGCTGTGGGAACTCCGCTGGCTTCCGATAATATGAAATCGGCTTCAGAAGGGACGTGTCGTTTTTGAAAACAAAAAATTGAAATTCATGTGCGGTTATTGAAAATAAAATGTAGATTCAACTTACTTTCTTAAACCTGCACTGCACGCTCAGAATTCGGTTGTTACCGCATAAATTGTGAATCGGATATTTAGTCTTGACTACATTTACAATTGGCGCTCAATTATTTATTTTCCAAAAATAAATTACGTTCATGGGCAGTCGAATGCAAGAAACTCCTAAAGTTATTAATTTTTACATCGGAGCCATTTTAAAATTTTTCCCGAACGACGCACCGCGCAGGATTAAATGGGAAATTTCAAATTTTTTCGCGCTTTGATCTTTGGAGACGGCTCAATTCCACCGAAAAATGCCAAATTTTAGAAGAAAACCCAAAATATAATCTCGTTTCGCCCTTGCCGGAAGATTGCCGCCACTTCGCTTCCACACATTTCCAGGTCTCCCGTGAAAAAATTAATGAACGGCAACGCAAATTTTCGCAGGAAGGAAAAGGAACAAATTGATGCAAAGTGTCACTCGGATGTCCGGCGGAGCCTTTAAGCTCCATCAGAATTCCGAGGGAATATGCTGAGACGGCATTTCGAGAAACGAAATTTGGCAAAGACAATCACAAAAGGTTTTATCTGAGCTGCTCCATCTGAGACAATCCAATTACCACTGCCCGGAGTTAAGAATTTTGATTTGCCTTCCTCGCCCGGGACGGGAACGCTCTTGGCAGACGTTTCGGGTCTGCTCCCGAGTTTTTACCCCGAAGCGACCGCGGAACTGCCGCGACGTTTTCCCCTGCGACTCCTTTTTTACTCTCCGGTCACGGCTGCAAACTTTAATTGATTTTGCGTCTTTTTCCCCGTCAATTAGGTAGGTAGCTCTAACCCAATCTGATCACAAAAAACGTTCGGGTTGCAGGGGAAAAATTTTTTAACAGTTGTTGTTTCTTAATGCATCGTCTAATTTCACAGCACTAAATATTTACGGATGAGAGAAGTCCACTTAATGTGACCACGAATTCCGTGATTTCCGTTCACACACTTAATATTCTTTCCGGTTTTCCAAGTTGTAGTACAAAAAGATTTCAACTCACGGCACTAAGGTTCGGGATTAGACATTCGCGCGGCGATTACTGTTATTATATTTCATTCAAGAAAAAGCTGTGAGCGTTCATCTGCGCCATTTTCTTATTAAATTTGTTAATTTTGAATTATCGAGGAGAATTTGATTGTAACGTTTAAACCTATTCTTTTACAAAAGTTTGGTTGGATCTTTAAGGAGAAGAAAACGATCGTGTTTTACATTTGATCCTTCTTATGAAAGTGCATCTTTATTGAGGTAATGGCTAATGCTTAGTTAAGAAAAAGCTTAAACTAACTCTGTGTCTTTTATATTCTTTAGAGAAGTATATTTTATGTAATGATTAGCTACTAAATCATTAAAACCATTCTAACCCTACTGTTGTGGGGGTTATTTATTTGGATTTTGAGCTTTGTTAATTTCGGTTATTAAGGCTAAAAGGATTAATAAAATGATCAATGAGTTTGTGGCTAATCCGTATTTATTCTTGTCTAGATGGTGCATATCGAGATTTTCGTGGAGCTTCGTTAGCGGGGCTTTTAGAACGCTTTCGCATATGAGTTAAAGTAATGCCATGACACTGACCTAATTTAAATTTTAAGCCACGATTAGAATTATGTATTAATTTATAAGCCATAGTCACTGGCTTTCTGACACGAGCCTTTAGTATAAAATAATGGTTTGCTTCTTCGGCCTGATATATATTCCACAGCTTGTAATTAAATTCCTTTTTTAAGTTCTTAATATAATTATCATTCAAATAAGCTTTGTTTTTGAAACAATTTGAAGCAAATAATTATACTGTGAAAGTACCTACATTAACAAATGGCATCATCCATAAAAATAACCGAAAAATATGATTTCAAAAAATTTTTGGGTCAAATTGTATATAATAATCACGATTTTTCACATTAATACTGTTATCTACATAAAGAAAACGTGAACGTTACAACGGAAAACGAACAGTCTTTCGTTATAAAAGACTTTTTGTTTAGTGTTCAAATGATTATAGTTTGTTGAAAACCAACCTTAAATTAAAAAATATATTTATAATTATTAAATAATTACAGTTTCAGATGAAAAATTAGTGAAACAAATTGACGTCGTAGTGCCAACATTTTTCATTATATTAGTTTACAGATATATGACTGGAAATGTAATTATATTCTTGATAGCAAATGCTCTGTTCATTTTCTCCGTTCTGTACAAATTTGAATTGCGCTGTTGTTGTGTAAATTTAAACAACTTTTTTCTACCTTAATATTCAATGCAAAACGAAGAGTTCAAAAAATTTTTCACTTCGCTTTACGTAATCCATACCTGCAATATACAATGTAGCCGCATCTTCTAAAACAATAGATATCTTTTGTGAAAAAAAGAAATTTAAAACATCGTTAAAGAATTTTACAAAACTAAATGTTTTTTTTTTTTTTTTTTAGTATAAAAAGTAAACTTCTTCAATGGAGAAATAATTTATACTATTAAAAATTAATTTTAAGAATTCAGGTAATAATAAATTCGTGATAATGTTTAGCACAGTATAAAAAAAATTCATATCATATAAAGTTTATATTAATATTTACTAAAAATTTTTTTAACTTTAAGCCTGCAAGAAAAAAAAAATCCCATTTAAATTCAAAGAAAAATATTAGAAAAAGAAACTCCTGAATATGAAAATTGCGGAAATTATTTTCGAAAATGATTTTTATATTGTCACCCGTGATTTTCTTCGGATATCAGCAATAAAGCCAATATCTCAAAACATACATACATTCCATTTTGACCGGTCACAGTTTACCTCAACGCGCGGAGGTTAAAAAATTAGTATAACAAAGATAATACTCTGCAAAATATAATTTTTTTGTATACATTGTTTCACTTCCCACAGATACATTTCACACGCGTTTCACGCTTGTCTAAAATTTTATTTCCATCGTTTTCAATACAGCAACTTTTTCCTTTCCATTTATTCCTTTCCCAGAGGTGATGATGTTGACTCCACTGGGGAGTCAGGCTATTTTGCATTTATGCAACTTCTTTCCATCAATCGAGCTTGAAATTTCAATTCTCTTGATGTCATTTATAGATATTCTTTAGCCGTAATATGAGCACTTATCACTACTAATCCGAGAATATTATAAAATATATCGGCTACCCGTCTTTGTGATCCAATTAAAAGACGAAGATGTCGGTGTTTGTACCGTCATTTTTTGAAAGAATTTAGAAGCGAAGTTGCCAGAGATATTTTCGCTCCTTATTCAGAAACTTTTCCCCTTGTTACGAAGTTGTGTCAACACAAATACTTCTCCCTTCGAAATTAGAATATTGTTTCGCTTTAGATTTGGAACTCAAAATTTTTTGATTGGCAAACATAAACGTGGTTCAGAACCTTTGGGAGATTAATGAATTCAAATCTCCGTTTAATTGATCTACATCGAGATTTGTAAATTCTACGTATTTCGAGGAAAACTTTTGTTAAAAAATTTTTTGAAAATGTTGTGAAATGTTCACAATAATATCATAAGAAGCACGCTAAAATTAAGACCGACCGACAAAAAATGAATCCAGAATGAAGTGCGGAGCCACTTGCGAAGAATCGAATTAGGTATCAAGGTTCCGTGGTGAGTATCATGCTTTCAGTCATACTCCAAAACGGTAATGTAGAAAAGTATAAAAAATTATGAATTATATATAAGAGAAACACTTACCAAAATGAAAAAAGGGCGCGAAATTAAATAAAATGAAACATTTGCGAAATTATCTTTTTCATATGAAGTGAAGTTTTTAGCCAACAATTGATTTCCTCAATGATTTTTTTGACTATTCAGAGGGTTTTTTTTGCCGGGATACTTCGAGTATTCTGTGTGACCGAAAAAGATAAAACAACCCGATTAACAATAAATGAAAGCATTTCGGGAGCAATAAAGTAATCACTTTATTGTTAGTACCTTTATTTTATTTTTTTGTCTTTTATATCGTTCTAATGGGCTTTGGCCGTGATTAGATATATGAAATCAAAAAAAAGCCATTCATTGAAAAGCTTTCCTTTGTTTTTTTTTTTATTTCATTTTCAATGAGTTAAATTTCAGCAGCTAAGAAATTTTAAATAGTCGATTACTTTTGAGTTGAATAAAACAAATTCATTTAAAATCATTATTCTCATTTGTTTAAGCACCAACGTTATATTAATTAAACTCATGGAAAGAGCTATCTAAAAGGCGAAAACTTTGCACGCGATAATCCCGGTAGTTCAGCACAGGTTTTGGAACCGAAATTATAAATTCGAAAGGATACGACAAAAATATTTTTTCTATTTTACATTCAGCACTGGACTTACGTCTGGGTTTCTTTAAGGGCAATGTACATGATCTCGTCAAACAAATTCCAAAGCTTAGTTTCTTGGTTCGTCGATTCGACTTTCGAAAAAATTTTGTTTTTGCTGACCGTATTAGTATGGATGCTCACTACTTTGA
Source organism: Ricinus marginatus (assembly GCA_028565995.1). Lineage (NCBI taxonomy): Eukaryota > Metazoa > Arthropoda > Insecta > Psocodea > Ricinidae > Ricinus > Ricinus marginatus. The sequence continues at coordinate 9,493 of JAOWBB010007798.1, read as the reverse complement.
TTCACGAGCAAGAATAATGGATTCGGAAAAAGTTCACCTGTTGGATGCGCTGGATGGAATCTTTTTCAAAGCCTTTCCTGAAGAAATTGATGAATCCGTTAAATTTATCTGTAATAGATTTTTAGAAATAACTCGAAGCAGTTTGATCTCCTTGCCTTAAATTAGTGAGCATCAGCAGGCCTTCTATCCGTTTTCGGGCAAAAAAACTGATCATTTAGTTGAAATTTAATTTAATTTTTAATTAAATTGAATTTACTTATAGCCTCAGAGAACCTAGAATTATGGGAAAAGCTTGTTATGTATTTAAAAATACTAAACCTAACATTGCAATTAGTAATCATTAACTATTGGCAAGTAATCTGGATCAACGTCCATTACTTACGGAAACAATGTACACTTTAATTTGTATGAGACTCGTAAATTTCTGAATGAGATCTGTATTTAGTCGCTCCTTAGCGAAGGCCAAAAGGTAGAAATCGCTAACATTTGTTTACTCATTACAGATGAAACATTGTTTGGTCGGTTTTACTCATTATAATTCAGAAATTCAGTTGCATGGGAACTGCTTCATTATGTGATTTAAAAACTGGAAATGAGCTTCATTAATAAAATAATTGCTCTAGTCTTTTATCTAGAAATGTCGGAACTGCTAAAATTTTCACATGCGATTTATGCATTTCAGCAGAAAGCATTCACATATTTTTTTATTTTAAATACTTGCAATATTACAGTCGTTAATAATTTCATATAATAGTCATATAAAATTTTTTAAATCTATTGCTGAAGTCCTTTATTTTGATTTTCACTAAATTTAAAATTGGTATTTGAAAATTTTTTTCAAAATAAAATATTTGGAATATAATTATTTTGTTTATTTTCTATTTTTTATTTTTTTCCAGATATTTATGACACAATAAAATATATATATGTTATTAATTTAACAGAATATTTTTGAATTTATTAGATAAAAATTATAAGTTTTTTACTATTTATCTGGCAAACAAATTACTTCGAAAATTTCCATAAATTAATAAGAAATGTAAATTGTTTTAACACAGCATAAAATTTTCAACGCAAATTATTAACTGAATTATTTAAAAAGATTCATTTCAAAATTTTACACTTTATACATGAAATTCTCAAGCAACTAAACCTAATGTCTTTAAGTAAAATATTTATTAAAATTTCTTAATTTTTACAAATTTTTAAATATATTTTTATTCAAATAACTAACAACAGCATACGAAAATATATAATAATTCAAATTTTGAAATCGCTTTTTGTAAAGTATGCATTTGTTTAAAATTTTTAATAGCACAGACTAATCAATCAAATATGTTGAAGTCAAAAATAAAATAAGTGAATGTAAAGAATATCCCGTAAAAAATAAAAAATGTTTTTAATGGCAAGGTCTTAAATAAAGGGTTTAGGGTAAATAAAGGGTAATAAATATAGTTTCCATTTAAGGAAACTATCCCCAACCATTATACAATATTTATATCTTTAATTCTTTATGTAACAAAATTCTTATTAATATGAATGCGATGCATTGCAATGCCATGTTTAACAAATTATTTATTAAATGCACGCTATCGTATTTTCAATTTTTTTCATTTTCGGCAAAAAATTTATGAAAAGTTCATCAGTTGATTAAAATCTTAAAATCTTTATAATGATAAAAATCTAACTAAAAAAGAAAGATTCTTTTTTCATTAGCCTCTGGATAAATCTAAAAGAAAATTTTAAGAAAAAAAATATATAATCTTTATTTTCTTTCAATTCCAAGTTAGTTTTCGATTGTTTCCTTCATTCGATTGCTTACTAAGTTTCATTGTTAGCATTGGAGGTATAAAGCTTAAGAATTAGAGGAAGAAAATATAATATTTTCATCTCGAAAAAGCAAAATAAAAGTTTTCCGTTTGAGATATTCTTGTTCGATTATTTTTCATTGATTATACATAACCACACTCTGAACGTACTTTTGCATAACTAAAAAAGTGTTTCGATAATTTTATATTTTTTATATCGAACTTAATCATTTTTATATATGAAAATCTTAGGTTTCCTAATTTGGAGTCACATGAGATAATGTTTCGACTGGCAAAGACTTCAAATTTATTTGTCCATTTGTATCAAAATATAAATTTTCAAATTAAATTTAAAATTTTTTTTTTATGTTATTTGATTGTCTTGTTATTCTTCTGTCAACATAATAATAAGCAGGTATTCTGTCATCTTCAAATCCAATTCTTCAATATCAATTCTGCTCATTCTTCATGTTCATTTAATTTTTTACCGAAATTATCTTTCTCTGGGAAAATGAGTTTTTCAACAATAAATTTTCAGCTGAGATGGAGAAAAATGTCCTTGTACTAAATTATTAATTTTTTTTATCGAATAAGTTACAATTTAATATATTATGCGAGGAAAAATAATTCTCTTTTTGATACATTTTATTAAAAAGTTGTACAAAACAATCGGTATCTAGAAATATAATTATTCGGTCGACGTGGGTTTCCACAATTTAGTTCCTATCAAAATTATATCATTATTCAGAGCATTATAATAACATTAACTAATTAATTTGGTGAAATAAATACAATTTAATACATTATTACATTTTGCTTTGTCGAATATTGAAGGTGATCATAATTCTTTTTGAAGCGATTAAAATTATAATTTTAAAATGAGTATTGAAAATTGAATTTTATTTTTTATTGGTAAAAATGTTCATAACTTCATCAGATACTTATAAAAAATTTAAGACTTAGTTCAGATGTTCAGACTAAAGTTTTGAAATAAGATTACTCGATTATCGCAATCATGTATAACACAATAAAGTAATATTATTTTAAAAATTATTGTGAAAAATATAATTATTTTCTTTTGCTTTTATCATTTTTAACAATCCTATGTCCTAACATTTTTAGTCTAAGATTTACAAAAAAGACCGGGAAAGAAAAATGATATCATAAAATATATAGATATATTTTAACTTATAAAGGATGTATATACATGTATATATATGTATATATGTAAATATGTATATATGTATATATACTATATAAACATATATATAATTTTTAATAATATATATAAGTTTTTGCATATTATTTTCAGAAATGTTTAATTCAAGCATTAAATGTGTCGTTCGATATTTCTTAAATGAAGATAATTATTACTAACAATAATGTGTTTTCTATTAAATTAGGATTCCTGTAATATTTATACTTCCATAATAAATCGATATTTGATCCAAAAATTTATTTTAAAAAACTATAGACGGTATAAATTAATTCAACATTTAAAATGTATTTGATCTTTTAAAAACATTCTAATTGTAAGAACTAATTGCAATAATTGACTTTTATTTACTTTAAAACAAAACTAAACTTGGAGCTATCACAAAAAGAAAACCAATTTGAGTTCTTGAAATCTTTAATATTTTTATAAAATTAGATTAGAATTCTCAGTAAAATCATAAAAATCTCTGATGCTAAATGCATAATATTGAAAATGATTTTATCCATTATCATTCTCCCTTTTTCCAGAAAAGAAAATCTTTGTAATGTACAAAATCCTTTTTGTTGGGGCAAGAAGCTGCTAGAAATTTGGGCATTCGGTAAATTTAAGCAGATGCACCGTTAAATCGATAAACGGTATGTTCATCAGTGACATAAATTTTTTTTAGTTACAAGCAGAAGAAAAGCAAAATTATTGAAATAAAATTTTTTTAGTAATTTCGGTCCCTAAAGTGATTAAATTCTAAATTTAGTCATAATAAATGACTAATTCGCCCTAAAGTGCGAATATGTATACTGTTGCGAGTTTTATATATACATTACGAGATTGGGAATAAACGTTAAGACATAATCCTAATGTTACAGAACATCATTCATAATATTATAAAGTGAATTTATCAAATTAATTTCGAGTGTGGAATATGGTGAATAAAAAATTCTTATGTTTTTTTATTTTTTGTGTTTGCATTTTATTTGTGTGCTTTCGTACCTCAGAAGTTTATCTTTTCTTATCCAAAGAACCACTATCAAACTCCGATGATCTTTTTTCTTTTTTCCTCCAGTTGAGAAATTTTAAATTTATGAGCAAATGAATTTTAAAGTAAAAGAAGGTAGATATTTTCAAAGTTACTTTGGGTGAGTTGCAGGTTATACAATGATTGTAGAGAGCATCGTAGTGAAAAATTTTACCTTATGCGAAGGGTTTGTCTTTGCTATGAATTCCACACCTAAAAACATCTACGGATTAAACTTGTCAGATAAAAAAATGTTCATGATTATTTCATCGCACCTTTTTCTTAATCTATTTTATACCCTAGATTTCAAGATTTATTTTCTTATAAATAAAAATAAGATTTACATTCATAATTTTCAATTTTTACTGAGTCATAGAACGACCCGCATGGTCTTGAGGTAGAACATTATTACATCTTGATTCTATTCTGATATTCTTTCATTTCAAATAGATAGACTGATGGGTTGAGGTTAAATTATATAAATAATATTTAATTCATTTATCAATCACCAAAGAAATTGGATAAAATTCTAAAAGCTGTATTCTGACAATGGCTCTTAACTTTGGTAGTAATCTTGTTGGATTACTGATAAAATTAATATTTTTAAAGAGTCCATGTAATTTTAATATTTAGTATGGTCCACAAAATCGAATTCATTATTATTAATGTTAATTGACTTATAATTGGTAACTACTTAAAATAAAATATTTTTAAAATGAGAATTTCCTCTAAAATGTGATTAAACAAATTTTAATGGATTCTTTGAGAATTTTTATGTTTTAACTAAATTCTGTTTTGGGTATGTAATCGTCTTGATCGCGTTGGTTTTTCAACATAACAATAAGCTCTCCACTTGAAGAAATGCCTTTATGCATTTGCCGAAGGAAATTAGTTCCTTTTCAAGACGGAACAAATCTTCCCTTTATTCAGAATTAATAATTTCTGCTTCCTTGCTTCTAAATAGGAAGAGACCTCTTAAGTTTCCGATAAGTTCTAAATAATTCCATACCAACCTTTTCTTCCCATTCAATCTTAATCTTAAATAATTAAACAATTTCTAATGTGGTACAAATTTTAAAAAATTTTATATTTTATCTCTTTCTTTGTTTGGATTATTTTCTGTCAAATCTCCTGAAATTTATGATTAAGATTTTTGACTTCTGCTGCCAAAAATATAATGTTCCACAAATCAGAGCACAAGTGTATCTTACCATTTTTTGTCGTGAAGTTAACTTAGTTGGGTTTTCCCAGTTATTCACTTCTTCATGCAAAGAGCTATTGAGTTTTTATTGTGCCGAGATACTTGAAGCCCCCCCTTCACCAAAATTTCTGTGAACAATATAACTTCAGTTCTGAAAACTTTTCTCGGTCCCATTAAGATTAAAATTATTCGCTCTTTTAACCGCGTTCATATCTTTAGCTCTTACGATAAGTATCTTGAGTTTTGTTTTAAGAATATCTGTGTTCTTGTACAGGGAAAGTGCACCGAAGGCATTTGACAGGCAACTTTTGAACATGAAGTAATGCCTAAAGAATGCAGACGATAAGAATGAGAAAAAAACGAACTTTTAATGATATGAATGCAAATAAATAAGAATGGGACACTTTCTTGCTCGCCATTAGTATGCTGTAGTCTCTAAAGTACAAAAAGCGATGGTGCCTGGAAATTATCACATGTTCCGATAATTAACTGACAATAATCAACTTTTTATTATGTACTTCAAAGTCATTGTCAAACCCCTTTTATTGTTACTTAAATTAAATTAGTTAAATTACTGCATTACACATCACAAACGTTAGAAAACAAAAATAAAATTTGAAATAAGAAAGTAATTCATCAGTATGAACTGCAGTAGTTTTTTTGATATATTCCGTTAATATTATAGATATACTTTCTGGAACAACAATTATTTATTTATAAATTGCTTTTTTTATTCTGTACTCGCTTCAGCGAGCCTTCAGCAGAGGAAGAAATGATTACATAAAAATAGTTCAAGTTTACAATATTTTAGAGGAAAATAGAGCAACCGGACCCCTATGCTGTTCTTTGTCAATGCCCCATTAATCCAGCAGTCCCCTACTAGTCTCAAAATAATGACTACTCACAAATATTATATTTCCTACTAATTTAAGACTATGTAAAATGCACTATGATAAAGATGAAAAGAAACACCAAGTTATAAGATAGGTATATTAATTATTAGAGAAATGGCGAAAGTGACTGTGGGTTGTAGCATTTTTCTAAAGCTCAGTGGAGAACGTTACATTGCTGGTGGAACCATGAACTAAATGACGCTATCAGAGCATATTTTCTTTTTACAAGGCGTAATCGTCGTAGGCGACTGTAAAATCTTCACCCTATGCGAATCCCTTGATGAATCACGATACGCGGTGATCTCCAGCAAAACCCTAAAGTAGTCCATTGGGAACGGCTCTCTATCTAATGAGAGTCGAAGTCGACTGCCCCGGACTGGATTCGCGATATTCATTAGAAGCAATAAATTTGAAACGCATAAATACGTCGCTTAATAGAACTGGTTGAAAAAATAATCGGAGTAAAATTCTTCCATCACACCCTGTCCGCGATACACAACAAAAACCAGCGAGTCAACCCCTCTGAGTGACACTCATGCCAGAGTCTTTGAAAGCTTCTCCACGATTACATTGTTTATGGGGGAGCATCTTCAGAGAGGGAGATTTCTTTATTGGATGCACGAAACTTGATAATACCTCACCCAGTCACAATGTGTTCTAACCATGGAATTTTTGAGCAGTGTCAGGTCCAGCAGCGTCATCCGCCACACTACCTTCAGCGCAGCGCCTACATGGCGTTACCTATGTCTTTTATGCGTGGATTTATCTCTTACATAAAAAAAATCTATCCATAGGCATTCGTTAGTCTGAAAATTATTTTTTAGACTCTCTCCAATATATGAATGGCAGAGAACTCAATAACTCAAGCATTCTCAGAGTCTGTTTAAGAAATAATAACATTAAACTACAGTAAATCGAATTATAATTTATCGTTTATAATAATAAATTTTAATGTTAATATTAAATTGTATTTTTGGGATTCAAAATAATACACAAATTGGTTCCATATATATATATATATATAAATATACTATATTATAATTATATCTTTTTTTTTGTTGAACTAAAAACATGAGATGAGAAAAAAAACACGATTTCGTGATAGTAAAAATGTATATTCATGCAGTTTTTAGTTGAAAACAATGTAGAACCTAAAGAATATGAATCAATTTATTGTATTATATGATTTTTAAGCTGTTATCCCCCACTTTAATACATATATTTATAAATATTCAAATGTATTTGTTTGAACAAAACAGAAAATAGCTGGCAGAAAAATTAACTTCCGAATTATTATAAACTGTTTTTCTAAGGGTCATCATCCAAAAAGGTAAAAGGTAAATTAAATGAAAGTGCCATTTCGAAGGTATGTCTTCATAAATGCTGCAGAGGCGAAACAGCCTTTTATCCCTGCCACAGCTTTTATCAAACTAAAGTTATTAAAGCCAAATTCAGGTCCGGTTATTGGAGCGTGTTAAGATTCTCATTTTGGCAAAGTTGCATTTGCATGACACTGTTGAGCACGTAAACTTTCAACCACGATTCTCTTCACTTGCAGCTGTCCGAAAATCTCTTTCTGCCGAAAGGTTTATTCTCGGAGCCGTTAATTCTGGAGAAACTTCTCGAAACAACAACATAATGATTCCGTAAAAGTTTCTGGATACTGAATTGAATACTTGCATAATGTTCGATCAGACTACTTTCATTCTATTAATAATCGTTGATTTTTAACGGTTCAGTTATATAACATTCGATTAAATTTAATGTTGATAAGTTATAAAAGTTAATGAAATCATTCTAATATGTAGCTGAAACAAAAATCTACTTTTCAGTTTTAGATGTACATTTAATATTGTATAACAGAAAAGTGTACGAATTGTGCCCGATTCAGATTGTCTCTCAACTTCTCATCTGAATATATATATATATATATTTTTTATATGAATGAATGTGAATATGTAATATGTACGTTCGATACGGAAAATTCTAAATGTATTTGTGTCTATATAAACATATCATTTTGAAATTTCTTTACTCATTAATAACACAGGGAAACAATTTATAGTACATTCGACTTTTTCCATCATATTCCGAGTTGAAAAAAGAATTAATTGTGAAACGTATACGATTGAGGTTGTTATTTACTCCTTGATGTGCATAAATAAACCAATGTTTCGTTCATAACAAAGAAACGTAAAAAATTTTAAATATCTTCATAAAAATATTAATTTAAATCCATCAGGATTTAATCTCCGGGAAATTTCCCAAAGAAGCGAATCTAAATTAAACGATGAAAATAACTTATTATTCTGCGTGACATATAATATCTCATTTTCTGCACCCGCTTCAGCTTATGCTGTAGCCATTAAGATTAGTTTTTTTACTAAAGTAATAACCCACTAATTAACATTTAATCTGACCTCATATCACATACTGTCAAATGCTTGCTTTTATCCCTGCAAAGAAGAGAAAGGTTGACAGTTTGAATGTTTGGTTTGTTAATTGCAAAATGAAAATTATTCAAAATTACGTTAAAAATTAATTTTTTTATTTAGATACTATTGCGAAGATTGGTTTTTGTGCTCAAATTTTTAATGCGTCTCTTTCAGTTTTGGGAAGTCAGCAGTTTTTCCGGCTGAAGCCGAAGGATACAAAGGTTCAAGAGGGTGGAGAAGCTTTGATGGAATGTGAAATCTCCGAACTTCAGGGTCAGGTGCAATGGACCAAAGACGGCTTTGCATTGGGTAAGTTACCTCCGAATGTAGTCTTTTGACGCCTTGACAGGCTTCTAACAGAATTTTTATGAATACAGAACGCTGAAACCGAGAAGCATTATATAAAATCCATGATTCGATTGAAAAAAACTTAAAAAAAAAAAACCTCCTTTTACGTATGTCGGTAGCTTTTTAAATGTAATTAATAGTGTAAAATTCCAGTTTATATCTTAAACTAAAATTTACTATTTTGTTTTAATTGGATTCAAATATAATTTACGGTTAATATTTTGAAATATTCCAGACTAATATTATGATAGAGCTTAATTCGACGTAAAATTTAACTATAATCCTCTTGATTAAAAAAGGTTTTAAGTATTTCCCGAGTGAAAATCAAGAATATCAAAATTGTTGATTTTTATTAACCAATAAAATTCGCGCAGAAATATTTTTAACATTCATATTAAAATTGTACAAAAAGATCCGATGCTGAAAAATATTTATTGAAATACCTTTTTACATTGCGTTTTCGATTTCGGTTTCTTCAAGATAGTTGGTGACTTTTCCATTACTTTTTTTTTTTTTTTTTTTTTTTTTTTTTTTTTTTTTTTTTTTTGTTTTTTTTTTTTTTTTTTTTTTTTTTTTTTTT